>CM061195.1:10848829-11046790 GCA_030763345.1 Mythimna separata
TTAGATAACCACCAACCTGCACTGAGCCCGCGTCGTGAATTACAGCCGATTTCCTCTTCCACGAGGATCGCGTCCCAGAAATAGGAACATTAAAAAGGCTAATAATTATGGTTATGGAATTAGTCGCCACCACTAAAAAAAATATTAAGCAAAAATATGGGTACTTAAAGTGACGAAGAAATCTTATTTTATTTCAATACCTATAAAATAAACCCTGTTTAAGTGGGTTCTGAATAATGAAAAACCTCTACCTACTAAGTACCAATAATTACAAAGAAATCTTGATTCTTTTGTGTTGAAAAACCTTCGTTACCTTAATATCTGAGATTAGTTTTTCAGTTTACCTCAATATTTGGGCCGTTTTTTATCGACTTCTAAAAAGGAGGAAGTTCTCAAGTTTTCTGAATATTTTTTGATGATTTCTTTTATTTCGGACAGCGTTTCGATAAAGTGATCTCACTAAAATTTTGGTGAAGATCTGATAAAGAGCTTCTTAGGTTTTAATCATGGAACACTTCAAAAAATGATAGTAAATCTTTCAGGATTGTAGAAATTGCATATCTAAATAATGTAAACACCACTTCATATCATAAAATTATGCTATAGTATGCTCTGAATGGGTTCCACAGATGTGTGAAGTTCACACTCATATACCCTCATTTAACCAATTATTTTCAAATTCCATGTTATTATAGTTATCAACTCGTGCATAACTTTTTGTTTATGGACCTATATTCACGATTATTATTGTGTTGGATTAAGTTATAACTCTATAATACTCCCATTATTTATATTTTATATGCCCATTAAAAAGCAATTTGTAAATTGAGTTATTATGAGTATTTTATGATTCCTATAGGGTTCTTATAGAGAACTTCCTTATTACAAAAAAGTTCAACCCAAAGAAACAAAACCAGAAACACCGTTTACGACCGAAAAACCTTTTTACTTCTATAGCCTCTGAACCAATTAATAAATAATTTGTCATTTCGAATAATGGTGCGGACAGTTGTGACACTTTTGTTTGTAAACACTTTATTTTCTTCACGGAACCCTCTGTAAGAAAATATAATTTTAAAACTGGCTATTTGGAAAATTTGATAAATGAAAAGTCTCCATGTCCATTAGTCCATGACATAAAACCTTAGGTCCTTTGAGATCCAATTTACAGGTTTCATTGTATTACTTATTATCTTTTCTTTATTAAAACAAATAGTGTAAAACTCGAAAACAATAACATATTCTTTTAATCCTGCTTAAGTCCCACAACTGAGCAAAGGTTTTCCTTTTGAAGATCAAATCGTCTCATCACTTTTACCGTGGTCAACTCTTTCAAGCACCCAGTAAGTAACGATTTTTACCCACCTATCCGGGTGTGAAATGGTCATACCACTCCCAATTTAACCTGGCTGTTTTTTCTCCACAACTACTACTTAAATTATAGAACACAGGGTCAAAAAACATAGACGAAGCCTGAAGAACATATGTCTACCATCATCTACCTAACGTTTTCCCTATTATATTGGAGTCGGCTTCCAGTCAAGCCGGATTTAGGTGAATACCAGTATTTTACGAGGAGCGGCTGCCTACCAGACCTCCACAACCCATTTAATGGGGTAACGCGGTACTTCATGGCAAGACTGGAGTCAGATTTACTGGCATCTGACTATCCGTAACGACTGCCAAAGATCTACAAATGACAGCCGGGACCTATGGCTTAATGTGCTTTCCGAGGCACGGAGAAAACTCGTTATGCTAAGATGGTCACACGTCCGCAGACCAACCTTGGCAGGCGTTGCTTAATCTTGAAGATCGACCTGTGCGGCTGTTATTATCTAGCCACGAGCAAAAAATTATTCCAAGTTGGACTAAAAATTACTGTTCTAATTCCTTTTAATGCACTAGACAACACAAAAGGTAGAATTTATCCTTTGTCACAGAGGTGAGGTAGTTGGAACTAACGTCGAATATTATGATTAACGACCCTTACCCGTTACTTGCCAATCCGAAGCTCCACCTGTTCGGGTAACCCATTTCTCAGAAACCCGGTCTAATTACGGTGAACTAATCATCCGTTTTGAATACCCGCTTTTTGTAACGAACCGGATTTGGAACTCGTGATTGAAGAAGGATTAATTAGTAATGGAGGCTAAGGCAGTTAATTACCTATGTAGTGTGGTTGGGTATGTTGATGCTGGTGATAGGAAATACATCTGTGTCGATTTGAAGGGAACTTTTACGTTGACTCTACTTTTTCTGAAACCAATTAGGTACCTACATACCATTTTTTTTTTTTTGTATCAAAAAGCAGTTTTGACACAAAATCGCGAAAAAAAACCAATTATTTAAGTTGAGAATCCTTACAAATCTAGTGGAAGGGAAACCTCTCAATTAGCCAGGAAAATAATGCACCAACTACAATATGATGTCACCGCCATCGTAGTAGCAAGTCGTATCGTAGTAGCAAGTGCTCGTAGGTAGCAAGAGTTAGCTAGAAGCACCCGTTCAGCTGTTTGAGCGTGAAGGAGTTAACAATACATACACACTTTCATATATACACAGTCGCCTTTATAAAAAATAGTGTGATTTTTATAGTCAGTACAGCTATAACATATTTTTTCATGTTGATCTATGTATGTACACCAAATTATTTTTCCAAAGAAAGTCAACCAACCTGAAATATGAAAAGTACCTGCCTTAAGCGACGTTATAACTATCGATTAACAACTACTATCCAAAAGTCAACAAAAACAGCTGTTTTCTAACAATATCTAGGTCTCGTAAGCAATGACGTACAGACGTACAAACAACAGTTGTGTAACTTAAAGGTTAAGCAATCGATTCCATTTGGCATTTCAACCGAGAGGAACCAACAATAAATTGAGTCTAATACTCGGTATTGGTTGTTACATAAATTAGTGGGAATTCTATTTTGTTAAATTGCGAAATCTTGGTAGATTATTTGTACCTATTTATAGTACTCTAATGCTCTTTAATTGCTTATAAGTATAATGAGCTCGTGGCTAGATAATAACAGCCGCACGGATCGATCTTCAAGGTTAAGCAACGCTTGCCAAGAATGGTTTGTGGATGGGTGACCATCTTAATATAACGAGTTTCATCCGTGCCTCGGAAAGCACGTTAAACCGTAGGTCCCGGCTGTCATTTGTAGATCTTTGGTAGTCGTTACGGATAATCAGAAGCCAGTAAATCTGACTCCAGTCTTGCCATGAAGTACCGTATTACCTCAGTTAATGGGTTGTGGAGGTCTGGTAGGCAGCCGCTCCTCGCAAAAAATACTGGTATTCGGCTTAAATCCGGCTTGACTGGAAGCCAACCCCAATATAGTTGGGAAAAGGCTAGGCAGATGAATGCTTTGATTTTGATACGGCCATGTAACGAGGAGGATGAAACGCATGTTACTAAAAGAGTTATGAGTATACATGTGGATGGATGAAGAGAAAGAGAGAGCAAAGCTGGATAGAGGGATGACGATTGTGTGAGAAGTGTTAAGAAAAAAAAGGGAGTTAGTGTTTGCGTGACGAGTGACCGGATATAATCGAAGAAAAAAACGTGTTGCGCCGACCCCAAATAAAACGGGACACAGGCAGGAAGATGATGATGTTACAATAGCTTTTTGTCAAAATATATTATTTATTTAACAATTGCTACCTGCATACTGTTTATACATTTGATGGCATGGTTAGTGTAGTGGTTGAGTGTTTGGTTGTTCCGCTATGCGGCACGAGTTCGTTTCCTGCACGGAATAAATATTTCGATGGCCTGGAGGTGCGTAGTTGTTCTAGGTCCGGCATTTTCATGTATGTGAGTTTGCATGTTTATAAATGCACTGACTATACGAGAGTAATTCTTTATATAGGGCAACGTAGTTTTTTTTTTCAAATAATAAATAACCCTTAACCCTTTAAAACTTACAAAAAAAAACCATCTAAAACATGGTGTCGAAAATTTCCCTCGCAAAAAAAGATTACCTAAGTTTTTCTATTCTATTCTACCTCCCACTAATTAACATAGCTGCTAACTATTTATTTTCACAACGCGTTATCAACGGTAAGTGATATTAATAACTGTCACATAATAATGGCTGCCTGCCTCCAAGTTTGAAAGAAAAGAAATTACAAACCTATTAACCTAAATTAATAGTGTTATTCAATAATCCAACACATTTCATATTAATGTTTCTCATACAATGTGTTGCCAGAGTTTTTTGTATATGTGTTGCCATAATAAAATAAGAACAGTGCGGAGGCTTGCGTGATAAATATTTCAAGCTCTAATTATTTTTACAGAAGTACCCTCAGTGTTTATCACGAAGAAATTATTGGCCAACTGGAAAATTTAGTCGGTATACTAATTAATATTTTCTGTGTTATTGTAATACTTGAAATGGTAAGGTTCTCTTATTATTTTAAGGCTTTTGTAATACATGGTTTAGACAACTAAGTGTTCTGTAAACCTAAAACATTTATTTTTAAGTAAACTAGTAACTTTGGGTAAACTATTTACAATTTTTTATTTACTTTTGAATTGACAAGGTCACAAAAATAATATACAGTTATTTCCGTTCTCTGTAGAGAGGATCATAGAGGAAGCTCCACGGACACTCGTTTTAATGACTAAATTATACATATATGCCCGGGCCCGTACGCAAAATACGCGCTTTAGCCGTGGAGTTCTGGATACCCTATATAAATACAATACACGTATATGCGAAAATGACGCAGAAAAATATACATATTCAAGGGGTAGCAAGTAGCACTAAGATAGCAAAGTTGCTTACGAAACTGCCTAGGAAAATACCTATGAAGCTTCCTACGAAGCTGCCTTTGAAGCTGCCTTCGATGCTGCCCACTGCTGCTTCGTAAGCGGCTTACAAAAAAGTGTTCGAAACTATGTACGAAGCAGTGTATGAGGCTGCATATGAAGCTAGTCACAAAGCCACGTATGAAGCTATATACTCAACTGAAGTTCTATTCCCCGAAATAACAGACTCAAACAATACCTTCTCTCTACTTCTCACCTAACTAATAACACCTACAAGTTCGACATAAAGTAGGTTTCACTCACAATACATCGGCGTCAAGTGCCTAGTAAATACAGTAGGTTTCTGCGTAATGGCGGCTAATAGACCGGCCCCTATTATTATACGAGCGTTAGTCTCGCGGATAATAACCGATATTAGGCCGATCTATTGTCACCGTTATGGATAATTTACACAGTCAGAGTTTCTTGCCCCCGAATACTTTGACGTGACGTGTGATTGTCCAAAGGAGATGAAAAGTAAATTCGGTGTAGAACAAAGCATACAATACTCCAACGTCTTTTTTAGAGTTGAGAGAGAGAATTCTTCTTTAGGGTTTGAGGAGGTCCTGGCTAGAAGGATACCGGCGGGTCGCTCTCCAAGTTTAAGCAATATTTGTCAGGGTCAGTCTGTGGAAGATGACATTCGCGGAGTTAAAATGGCTGGAGCAGGACACAAGAGAAGTTTGAAAAATGAAGTTGGAGGCCTTTACTTTGACTTTAGGCTCAAGAATTTTATCTCCTGTAAAATTACCTTTACAACACGCCATTGATGCTACAAATTGTAATAGAAATCTTCACACAAGACGTCTAAAATGAGGCCTTTAGAATGTCTACATTACCTTCAAATCTATTAAATAAAGCTGTAGAGGTTTATACTGTGTACCTTACTAATTGCTATTCGTGATTGACAACTACTACAAAATAGACGATTTACTCGGAAAACGGCCTATTTTGTGTGACATAGGTCCGGGGTCCAGGATAATTTACTTAGGCTAAAACTCATTTAGAACATATACTTTCAACATAAAACAAATTCTCTTACTAACAACCCAGTCTTTTGGAATTAAAAAAAGTAATTTATCCGGGTAGTGTTTTTTCACCTATACGTGTTTTAGACGTTGAAAAGTTGGAATTTCAAGTACTTTACTCACTTTTCCCAATTACCGAATGCTTTCAAAGTACGTCGTGTTTCTAAAATATCTACCAATTCCGCAAATGTACGTCAATTTAGTCCATTAACATTGCTATTCATGATTCTAACTAATTTCGAGGCTACTTTGCATAATGCAATTAGTAGATAGCTATTCAAAGACAGTGAGACAGTCACTCGTGCATGATAACCAATCTCGGTAAGCAAACGTCACACGGTAGGTTAGGGCCTTATAGGGTAATAATATAACACCTTGGAGAGTTTTTTTTATGTAACATAAACTAGTGCTTTTGCGATCCCACCTGGTGGTAAGCAGTGAGGCGCACTAGTTTATTAACAGTATTCACTCTAGCCTTGAGGACACCCAAGTTATAATCAGACGGGAAGACCGCAGCAGACAATTTGTTCCAGTCACTCGTACAATGACGGAAACACGGAGTACTATGAAATTTTCAACACATTTTGGTATGAAAAATGAATAGTAATAAAAATATCAAATAGCAGCGCGCTAATTTCGCGGTAAGTGGCGTCGCGGCCGCGAAATGAATGCCCGTCATTATAATGAAAAAACTCAACTCAAACAACGTTATTTTGTATAGAATTTGAGTCGCAAACGCCATAAAACAGCCGTAAAATGTTGGTTTTCTCGTGAATGATATAAAACCGCAATAAACGGCACGCAGCGACCTACCCCGTTACGAGAGGGTAGCAGACATTATGCAAAGTAGAAAATCCCATTTAGCACGTGTTTCACCGTGTCGCCTCACGCCAAAGGTTTCAAACAACCTAATAGACTTGTTTATAAAACGAAAACTGAATTCTCTCCCCTCGATACAATGATTTTCTTTTTACATCAACACACACCCCATTTTTTCCTAAAATCTCCGAGAAATTTTCACTTTTGTTTGCTTGGAACCATGTAACACACTGCTACTGCGACTTTATTGCTTTTCTTTTAAGTGAAAATAATAGACGCTTGGAGCAAAGAAACACTATAAAAAGATTAGTGATCGTTCCTTGCCAAATTGTGCTGAGTGTTCGCAAAGTTGTGATATAAAACATCGGGTTATCGAGTTCAGAGCAAGGCATTGAGTCATTGAATAACTCTCTTTAGTTATAAAGTTTATCGTTTTAATTTTAGAGTTACTGGGTGATAAAACTGGTACAGTCGGCTTGGAAAAATAATTGTTCTGTTAGCGTTAAGTGCGAAATGTGAGGCAATGATTATTTGACATTATATGTCATTTTACCTTTATCTCCGCAGGTATCTAGTCAGAAATAAAGATATTCGCGAGAGAATCAAGGTTACACAGCCTGAAGAATCATCAATCTCTGGTGGCAGTGGGCAGGTCACATTGTTCGTAGATCACATGGTCGATGGGAACGAAAACTATTGAAGTGGCGACCACGCAAGGGAAGACGCTGCTTTGGAAGGCCTCGCATAAGGCGGACCGATGACTTAGTGAGAGTCATGGGAATCTGATGAATGCGAGACGCACAGGATCGGTCGCTATGGCGACAGTTTGGGGAGGACTATGTGCAACAGTGGACTTCTTTCGGCTGAAATGATGATGTTTATGCACGCACTTAACAGGAAGTATAGCAAGATGGATGGTATGTACGGCGCTCAAGCCTCCAGGTATTGCTTAAGTAGCGTGTTCTAATTTCGATTCCTTTTTCCCTGAACTCATTTAATTGAAATCCGATTGTGCCGAGTCATTGAGTGGACCTGTCAAAATTAATGGAACACCATTCCTTCGCGTTTGCTGACTACTAAAATATTCAGGAAATGCCATAAAAATATTGGATTCCAGTTATTTTCTTGAGCATTTCCGTAGAAATTGAGTGTTAAATATTTCATTCCTGTCGTAAACTACGTCTATTCGTCTTTGCCTGGAAGTTCTGTGATTTATTGTACTGTAGGAAGAAAATTATTTCTTTAGTTGTTTTATAGTTACGCTTAAAATACGACGACGACGTTTGCGATTGTGAAAAGTATAGCTTTCACCTTTAAATAGTACTAAAAGTTGTAATTAAATTAAATAAGTACTATGAAGTAGTTGCATTTTAGTAAAATAGTGAGAGAGAGAGACAGAGTTTAATTTACTTTTTGCCTTTTTGCCTTTCCTGTCCCACTCCGAAGTAAAGGCATCTCTCTACTACTATCATCAATATAACATCTTTCACCAATCCGCGATTCCTTCCGGTTCTGGCACAGTCTGTTCAGTGCATCCTGCCATCTCCACCGTGGTTTGCCGCGACACTGAATTACTGTCTCAGAGCACTAACTTAACCCTAACTACAAACTGTGGGCCAAAGTAGCACACTTTGGCCAACAGTTTGTTGGGCAAGCGGCAGACATGTCTTGCTAAGTCCTATTTGAATTGAGTGACATCAGCTATTCTGGTTTTGAAGCTCAATATAGTGTTCCGAACTCGATCCGTAAAATTAACACGTAGTATACCTACTGCGCTAAAAGTTCTGTAATATACGAGTATTGAAGGTACAAGCGTACTCCGTGCAGTCTCCGAACGGGAACGCTAAATAAATCCATAACTTAAACGAGTTCTTCCACTAAGTTTTTTCTCCAGAAAACTGTCAGGAAACTGTCAGGAGCATCGCAACTGGTGAATAAATTACGGCTTTTTTATTGCCGATATTGATGTCGTAAATGTGAAATAACTCATTAAAACTACGCTAAATTACAAGTATAATATTTATTTAAGTATCTTTTACCTTACTCCGACGCGGCTAAATATTTATTCTCCCAAGTTATCATTTGCAAACTTAATTGCATATTAATTAAGTCGGAGTTTAAATATTTTAAATTTGAATAATGTTTTGCCGTAGACTGCTTAAATTTTTGGGGCTATGACGAGCTCTCTTCAGAAATAAAAAGTGTTTTCGGAATGAAAGTAATTAAGATGCAAATTTCAAGGGAATTACAGCGCAGGTCGAATTAGTCCTGTGTTAATGAAATACAGTGTTCTTTGTGGGACGAGCATGCATACACAGCAAGTTTGTATATAAATGTAAAGTTTTGTTCTTTTCTCTAGAAACAAAAGCAAATGGTTGTATTATACCCACAAATATGTTAATGAATAACGTTCCGTACACTGTTGAGATACTCGACAGAAACATCTACATGGTAGTTACTCAGATACCCGCAAAACGAGACACAATATTAAAACAATAACAGCGCGGTCTCATAGGACCGGTTGGGGATTCAAACGTTAAGAAAGTTGCTTTCAGAAAGTCTTAGCATCAGCTTATGCAAGGAGTATCATGTTGCCCAGTAACTGGGTTAGTATAGGCATACCTAGCAGACCTCAACTTGAAGCAATTGCGACTGCTTGCATGAAGCGACTGTTCCATGAAAAACAGGTATATTCAGCCGCATCCGCTTAGACAGGGAGCCGTACCCGGGCTCTCGGGTACGGCTCTCGGGCTCATCTGCATCTAAACTAATATTATAGAGATAAAGTTTGTATTTTTGTTCGTACTCTGAAAGTACTGGTCCGATTGCTAAAAGCTGCGGTACTCCCAAGTGACATAGGCTATATTTTAAGTACACGGGCAGAAGTTAGTTTTGAATATCTTAAGAGTGATGCAAGATTGCTCAGTGTGGATCGTTACCTTACAATGCAAGAGATATGGAGAACACATTAGTAGGTAAAGTGTATTCATACATAATGGAAATGCTCACAAACTAGATCGAAATTTGGTATAAATGCTCAATTACACTTGGTCGTTAGCTCGTCTTTGATTACCATTGGAATTTGGACAATTGACTAAGTGTAAAAGAAAGAAGTCAAGTTTTTTTAGGTGGGGAATCCTCAGAATGACTTCTTCCGTTGCTGGGCAGATTTTTACAGACTGAATCCCACCTCGTTCCTTCTTTGCTTTAGTTCGATTCTCCAGATTAGATTAGATTTTCCAGATTTTCCTTTCGGAAGCACACCCATGGACCCAGAGGCTATGACCCTGCTGGGCCCCTACAGTTTGCTTACATCTCGTTGAGGCGTGCTTACGCGCCGTTGACGCTAGGGCTCGGTCCGGATTGTTACCGGACTGCTGGGCGGCAAGTTACCCATTGCTCGCCGTCCGCAAGCCCGCGTCTTCGGTGGAAAGAAGTCAAGCACGCCCGTATTCGAAAACATTCAAACGAATTCAGTGACCGGGTTATTTGCCCGTGTTCCAATAACAATGTTATTAATGCATCGGGTGCCCGAATTTGAGTAACGTCTTTTCCACACCCAAATACGGGCTAACGACCAAGTGTAATTGCGTCATTACAATGGGCAAATCTACTCTCTTCTTTTCCCCATTTCATATTGACGCAAGATAAACGATTTCGAAATGCAGGTCAAGTCGTTACTTGACATAAGGTTGCTCTATCACTAATGAATCCATGTTTCAATGTTCAAGACATGATTGATCACTCCCATATCAAACACTGGGATATTGATGAGGTTGTAGAAGCTTCTACTGAGAGAATGTGCACTTGTTGCGACTGAACCTTCATTGGCTTTCTTCTTTATTTGGGACTTTATAGACGTTAAAAGTTAAATGTACAAGCAAGCAAAAAAAAAAACAGGTTGTCAAAATAGTCGTTTAGTTTTAGAACTTTTTAGCACGTTCAATGCGGTGCGATGCTTTAAAGTGCGGCTAAGAAAAACATAGTCTAGTTACTATAAAGTGCCAATTGATAAGTAATTGATGTGGAGATCTGGTAGGCAGCCGCTCCTCGTAATATTATTTAGTATTCAGCTAAATCCGGCTTGACTGGAAGCCGACCCCAATATAGTTGGGAAAAGGCTAGTAGGTAGATGATGATAAGTAATTGTTACTATCTAGTGCTAATTAATTAGTCATTGTTACTAAACAATTAATAAAATTAATTAGCACTAGATAGTGACAACTACTAATTAATTGGTATATATTATTTACTAGATAGTTCTAGTGCTAGTAATTGTGACTTTCTAGTGTCAATTTATTATATTTCCGTTTGACATTGTAGTTACTCAGATACCCGCGAAACGAGACACAATAGTAAAACAATAACAGCGCAGTCTCATAGGACCGGTTGGGGATTCAAACGTTAAGCTTGTTCAAGAATTCATATTATTATTTATCCATCTCAAAAACAAGGCGATGGGTTCGGATTTTTCAACACATATATCACCAAAAAAAGAAAAGTATATTTACAACTTGACAAGCACGACACACAACACATGCTTCAGACAGTAGCCAGTTAAAATGTCTGCCACAGGCGTAAGTACGGCTAACAATGAAATAAACTCAATGTACTAGACCGCACCGTATTTCACTTCCCGGCGGTAAAACAAAGAGTAAAATAATCGTAAAACCAAACCATTTATTACGTAAATACTGTTTGTAGCTCAGGCGGAAAGTTTTACAAAGCACAATTCATGAAATGCTTCTAGTACAGCTGTAATCCAACAGCTTTGTTCACTATCAAAATAAATAATGATAGGCTGAAAAATTTGACCAATATTTTTTTTACGTTTGATACCCCAACTAGATCATTATCATCAAAGTTGAGTATTGAACCAAAAAAAATATAAATAACCACTTAAAGTCTGAGACTAAAATGACATTACGTGGGTTGTCATACTTGTCACAAAACAAAAGAACTTACATCATTACTATCGTACATAAGTTTGACATTTGCCTATATCAGTAATTTAGTCTCGGGGTTTAAAATACAGACTTCAGGTTGAGTGTTCTCTCAGTTTCATTTTTCCCCCTTTCAATTAATCTTGATTATTCAACCAGTCTTGCCTATTTATTTATTTATTTAACTCTTCATGCACACAACAGTACATAGGCGGACTTAAAGCCTATATCAGATTTCGCAGTACCCTAATAATTACCCAAGTCGTTTAAATTTTTAGACAGACTCTAAATGTAGGTGTTTATTTTATTCACATAATAACTATACGACGTAAGACTTGAAACTTTCTTAAAGACAGCTATCTAGAAGACATAAAGATGAAACGCGGTACCTTTAAGTGCTACGTCTTTGAAGTACGTCTCGGGGGAAGCGACTAATGACATGATCGTATCACTATTTACTATAGGGACAACGTTGGCAGATCATCAAAGTACCTATCTATTTGTAACATTTAAATGAAACTGATACTTTTATATACAGTGTTCTGTATCGACATACAAACCAATGCCATAGATCCAATACATACTTAATTCTAGGCCTCCTCACAAGATGAAGTTTGTTGACAGTTTTTTCCTAATTTATTAAATTTAAATATGCATTTTTATGATATTTAATCTATATAAAATCCTTACTCGAACATCTATAATGAAAAACATAAAATAATTAGTAAGTACTTTTGCATTTTTTAACTACAATGATATTATTATTTGGGGGTTGAAAGAGCTGACGAAAAACACAAACACATATGCCTATACAAAATTTCGCCCACATTATTTACTGGTTCTCTCGGATTACAATACTTAGTATCTAAGTCTGTAATGACCAAATAAAATAAATTATAATTATGTACTGTGAAATAAAAAGAGATTGTGAAAAGAATTGTTGAACTCTCTACCAGAAAATCTTACGATGACGGGCGTACCTCTAATTTAACGCTGTCGCCTCCATACATTTTAGTGTGATTTATTACACTAAAGTACACACTAATATTTAACAACTGTATTAAATTAAATTGTTGTGTGTGTGTTTGTAGTGATTAATCTATGGGAGTATCTACTATTCCGATTACATTTTTTTTTAATGATGCAACGTTTATTTTATTTATAATTTACTAGCCGCGACTTCCTCTGCGAGGACATCAGAAAAAAAAATCGGGATAAAAGGTAGCCTATGTCCTTTTCCATGTCAAAGGCCATAATTACGCATACATTGGCTTAATAAATTAGAAATTACGAAATAATATAAATACACTTTTTAAGTGGGAAATCATCCAATAACTTCTTCCGGAAACTCCATGCATAACAACAACATCCGTGAGCAGTATATTTTGGTCCTGTAAAGTAAACTGTAAAAAGATACCCAGTCACGTGTAGAACCAACCGTTGTAGAAACTGCAATTTTGTTGAGGACAACAGACTTTATTTTCCTCGAAACTATCTCCCTACTTATCAACTCCTCGAAAACAGGAATCCAACACGTCGCCAACAATATCAATTAATACACCGAAACTTAGTAAAGAGGTGGACAGCGAAAGACTTACACTTGAGGACAAGTTGCGGACAAACACAAAGTTCGGGGATATAGCAGACCACAACTTGCATCAAGGAACTGGGTCGCTCAACTGTCCCCACTTCCAAACTATGGCGACCCCTTCAGTTTTGTGAAATGTAAAATGATACAAGTTACGCTACTGTGGTTTATTATGGGTCTCTTGTGGTGAAGTTGAACTTTTATGTCATGAGTTGGGGACGTTACGTACCTACTTCGTTCTAGGAAATATAAGAATCAATAACAGTATCTAATGAGATTAATCTTTCGAGTACCATAATTAGAGACATAATTGAAAGACAAATTAAAAAAAAACAATTTAAGTTTTTATAATATTTGTTTAAGAAAAAATCTTGATCATCATGTCTTGTGTTCTGGTTTTGTCGCAGACAAAACGTGTAGTAATAAAAAAAACTTCTGTTTATATGTAAGTATAAAAAATGGTACACCACAATTTGCATCAAGGAACTGGGTCGCTCAACTGTCCCCACTTCCAAACTATGGCGACCCCTTCAGTTTTGTGAAATGTAAAATGATACAAGTTACGCTACTGTGGTTTATTATGGGTCTCTTGTGGTTCCGTTCAACTTTTATGTCATGAGTTGGGGACGTTATGTACTTCGTTCTAGGAAATATAAGAATCAATAACAGTAATGAGATTAATCTTTCGAGTGATATAATTATAGACATAATTGAAAGACAATAGGTGTGCGGACGCTCCACAATTATAAGGGCTCAACAGATTAAAAAAACCAATTTAAGTATTTATAATATTTGTTTAAAAAAAATTTTGAACATCATATCTTGTGTCCTGGTTTTGTCTCAAAAAAAAACGTATAATAATAAAAAAAACATCTGTTTATATGTAAAAATTGTACACCACAACTTGCATCAAGGAACTGGGTCGCTCAACTGTCCCCACTTCGAAACTATGGCAACCCCTTCAGTTTTGTGAAATGTAAAATGATACAAGTTACGCTACTGTGGTTTATTATGGGTCTCTTGTGGTTCCGTCGAACTTTTATGTCATGAGTTGGGTAGAGGCAAAGTGGGAGAGGTTAAGAAGTTACGTACGTACGTTTAGAAATATAAGGATCAATGACAATAATGAGGTTTAAACATACTTTAATTATGATAGTTATTTGAAAAAAATCTGGATATCATGTCTTGTGTTCTGGTTTTGTCTCAGACAAAACGTAAAATAATAAAAAAAACTTCTGTTTATATGTAAGTATAAAAAATGGTACATACTTGAAAAAGTATTTCGTGCACAAAAACGTGATAGATACAGAAAACCTAGTTCTAGCCGATGATAAATAGGGTACACCTAAGTTTAACCACCAGTGTGTGGTGCACCTAGTTCTAGCAGTAGTTCTAACCAAAGATAGCAGGATACACCTACGTTTAACCTCATCTGTCCGGCTACACCTATTTCTAGCCGGCTTAAACTAGGTGTAGCCGCACTTCGGCTATTAGCTGTAACATACCTAATTATCGATAACAAAACTATTTTTTATTCAGAAAAAAATTCTTACCTGGTCCGATATTTGCCCACGGCAATATCATCCGTTAAAGCTGTCATTAGAGCCCTACGTGAACAAGTAACAGTTCACAAACACTGAAAACCAAACCGTCCCAAAAACTCTTACCTGTAGATCTTGAATAAATATTAATATCAGTACAACATACTAACAATAATTACATCCAAATGTGCCAACACTGCCAACTTGTTATGTCCCATTTCCAGGGCACGCTCTATGCGCAGGCAATTAATTTTCTCACTGGCAACACTCGGGTACATGTTGTGTTGTGAGCCAGTGCATGACGAGGCTCCGAGCTCGACGCTCGTTAGACAAGGAACTTCATTAGGAACAGGCCATATTGATTGCTGCTTGCTGAATCATTGTTTCCTCATTAAATATGGTATAACGATGCCATCAGCTGTTACATGATCGTCTATTGTCTGATGGGGGCAAGGAATTAGTGAACGCGTTACGGAATTTATTTTGGAATATTTACCCATACTTATATGTAGAAGTTATAGATATAAAAATACCTGAGAAAAAAATAGATTGTTTACCCATTTCTACCTAAAGATGCTGAGGAAGGTAGGTAAAAGCTTCACACCTTTTTTAAGCTGGAAAATCATCTAATGAATCTGAACAGAGTAGGACCAAATTCGGGACACGGGTATTATGGTTTCGATCAGTCTCAAAAAAAGAGAATCAATTCTTCAAGACTAGAGTGAATATAGGCTCTTAATAAACTAGTGCGCCTCACCATCAACGATTGCATCACTGCTTACCATCAGGTGGGATTGCAGTCAAGCACTAGGTTATGGTATATCAAAAAAAAAAATTGGCGAACTTTACTAGAAAAAGTCCCAAGAAAAACTCTATAGTTTATTTTTTAAATCTGTAGGTATTCGTTTAGCTTTTACTTCATAGAGATATCTATTAAACATCAACGATTAAAACCAATTACTGCAGACGCTTGATTGGATCTTAATTAAAACTGCATCTGATGGAAAGCTGAGCAGGAAATGACCGGTCGAGAGCAGAAAGAAATCGGTATTTATTTTTACTTTGACTAGGCTAATAAGGTGGGTTATGCTTGGAACCTGGAATTAGCTGAAATTATAATAATATATTTATTAAAAGAAAATAATGGTTGCTGGGTGTTTCTATTGCGAGACCATTTTATTTCTAAAAATAAGAGACTTGATTTTAGTCAACACCGTGCTTTTTTTGAGTTAGAAAATAATTGGTAAGTTTAGGATTGCGGTTCTCGAAGGACCAGATTAAGCGTTGTATAAGTTTAGCGGGAAAATAATTTTTACGTTGGACGATATTATATTGGACACAGAAATTGAGCTAAAGGAAAGTAGGTATGGGAAGAGTATTGTGACTTACTTGGAGATCTGGAAGCCAGGTTGATGCACGGACTGCCGGGTGGATGACGACACTCACACGTGTTCTCGGAGGGTCCCACTCGCGATTAACAGATCGGTTATATTTTGCGTCACTGTGTCTTTGTGTCGGCCAACACGTTAATTAGGAGGTTTATGGTTCAGCGATTAGATATTAGATCACCGCGGCGCCGCGGGTTTCCTGGATCAGCGGGTTACTAGCGGTGGTGTTGCGCGGATGGAGTCTCGAAGCAGAAGAGAACGGTCAACCAAAGAATGGCGACCATTTTTGCAGCGGGCGGAAATGTTCCTGATTGGCTTAGCGGCGAACAAGCCTCTCATTCGCCGGCATGGGATATGAGGATATGGGAAGTTGGAGTATGATTGGCTCAATACTGTCGTCCAATATGAATGATTATAATGTGTGAGATGCGTTTGGATACATGATACAAAAAATGTTTATAGGGCTAGCTTGCGTAAGCATTCTGCCCGGCTTTCGAGGATATGAAGTATACTCAAAAAGTAAGGAGTCAAATTAAAGCGGATTGAAATTAAATTAACTTGGACAAAAGAGAAAAGTTATAATGAAAATATGTGAACTACAGCTAAATTAGATGTTTAATTACGCGGTGGTATTATTGAGAAGGTAAAGGACATAGTTTAACAACGGGTCTTTTGAAAGAGCCACTGCATGTCTTCACCATGGCAACGCGAGTTATCCCATCCTTGCCGGGAAAAATCTCGGTGATTATGCCCATTGGCCAACGTAGAGGAGGGACATCATCCTGATGCATGAGAACCACTGTACCAATCTTAATATTGTCGGCGGCATTCAACCATTTTTGCCTAACTTGCAAGTTATGTAAGTATTCTAAACGCCACCTTCTCCAAAAGCTACAAACCATTTGGTCAAGCAATTTTTTGCGGCAAGTTAGAGGTTTCGTCGTTTCGGGAACGTTTACGACAGGCAACGTAGTTAACGGAGAAGCCATTATAAAATGAGCGGGAGTAAGCGGTTCTGGGTACGGATCCTCACTCAGGATACAGAGCGGTCTGGAATTTAGAACTGCCTCAATTTCAGTGAGAACAGTCGAAAGCTCCTCATAAGTAAGAAGTTGAGAGCCGATAACACGATACAAATGCGTTTTAGTAGATTTAATATTTGATTCCCACAGCCCTCCAAAGTGGGGGGCGCGGGGTGGAATCATTTTCCACTCTATGCGGTAGCGGTTAGCAAGTAGTTCTTGTAATTGAGCCTTGGCTCCAACGAAGTTTGTTCCGTTATCAGAATATAAATAAGAGACGGGGCCTCTGCGGGAAATGAATCTTTTAAAAGCTGAAATGAAGGTGTCCGATGACACGTCGGTAACCAATTCAATATGAACTGCTTTGGTAACGAAACAAACGAATAAGCATATGTAAGCCTTCTGACTTCTTTGGCCTCTGCGTCGACATAAGGTTACTTTAATAGGACCAGCGTAATCCACACCAGTATGAACAAAAGCTTTAGTCTCTTGTACGCGGCAAGCGGGTAAATCAGCCATCTTTGGACTGGGGTGAGAAGGAGAAACTTTGAAACAAAAGTTACAAGCATATACCCTTTGTCTGACGACACCTCTGGAAGAGATGATCCAATATTTTTGGCGTAACAGAGAGGTAAGAAGGTTTACACCGGCATGACAATGAATGCGATGATAATAGTCTATTAGAACATGTGTAAAATTATCATGTTTAGGTAAAAGCGCGGGATGCTGAGCTTCATAAGGAAGGTTCGCATTTGACAACCTGCCACCAATTCGAATTATGTTATGCTCGTCTATAAATAGATCGAGTTTCTTAAACTGTGAGCGAAGTTTTTTATTTTTAATTTCGTCATAAATATCTAAAAAATGAAATTGTTGAATACAATGAATTAAATAAATTTCAGCGGCAACCAATTCACGGACAGTAATTGTCTTATGTGACTTGTCATAAGGAATAATATGCAAAAATCTCAAATGTATACAATTATGCGCAATATTTTATGTAACGATGTAAATTTTTGAGAAAGGCTATATATCAAGTTAAGTTCTGATACGGTAGATACTAATGTTAAAGATTTATTTTTAAACTCAGGCAATTGCTCGCTGCATGAGGAAACAAACGGAGTAATAGGCCACTCATCAGTTTGTCGCAGAAGCCATTCAGGGCCATGCCACCATAAATCATGGTTTAGTAACTGTTCGGGTAGAAGACCTCGAGACAGACAGTCACTAGGATTTTCTTTTCCGTTAATATGGTAAAAATGTTTAGGATCAAGATTTTCTTGACATTTAGCGACGCGGTTACTAACAAAAATGTTCCACTTGTGAGGTGAGGAATGAATCCATGAAAGTGTAATTGTAGAATCGGAAAAGGCAAATATTTTATTAATAGCGGTGCGAGAGCGGTAAGTGTCATAAACTAGTTTAATTAGTTTAGACAAAAGAACAGCGGCGCAAAGCTCTAGACGAGCCAGAGATACGACCTTAACAGGTGCAACTTTAGATTTAGCACACACCAAATTTACGTGTGTATTACCATTTGTGTCAGTGACATGTAAGTATATAACGCAGCCATACGCATTCAAGCTGGCGTCAGCAAAACCTACTATATTTGTCACGCAACCCATAGTAACGGCTACATGACGCGGCAATTTTAAAGAAGAAAGTAGAGGCAGTTGCTCTTTGAATTTTTGAAAGAGAAGTACGATAGAATCGGGTGGAGTTTCATCCCAATCTGTGTTTAATTTCCATAATTCTTTTATGAGTAATTTCGCGAATAAAACTACAGGAGCCACTAGACCGAGAACGTCCCACAGACGGGCAATAGTGGAAAGTATGAAGCGTTTAGTACAACCTTTATCTAACTCAGATGTAGTAAAGGTGAAACAGTCCTCGGAAGGAATCCATTTGAGTCCAAGGATTTTTAAATTATCCCCGTCAGAGAAATTAATAGAAGAGCGGTTGGAGTGTGGAATAATCTCCAGTAATTCCGAGGAATTACTTGCCCATTTAGTAAGGTCAAAGCCCCCAGCTTTAAATAAGGCGATAAGTTCAGCGGAGAGAATCTTGGCTTCTTCTAGAGTAGGGGTCGAGTTAGCCAAGTCATCCATGTAAAGCTCATGAGAAGCGACAATGGATGCGCGCGGGAAGCGATGTTTTTCATCCTCTGAAAGCTGGCGCACAGTGCGCATGGCTAGAAAGGGACTGGGCTTGAGACCGAAGGCAACACGGTTAAATTTAAATTCGCGAACAGGTTCAGTAGTATTAAATCGAAACAATATTTTTTGATATTTTCGATGATCCTCAATAACCTTAATTCGAAGATACATCTGTTTTATGTCAGCTGTAACTGCAATAGGAAACAAACGGAAATTTAAAAGTAATAAAAATATGTCAGCCTGTAAATTCGGACCTGTATGCAGTAAGTCATTCAATGAAACGCCATTATGAGACTTAGCGCTCGCATCAAGGACAATGCGCACCTTAGTAGTTTGTTTATCATTCCTAATAACAGGGTGATGCGGTATGTAATATCCTATAGTCTGATCAACAGAACTAGGTGTAGTTTCAGTTAAATAATTTTGATCGATATATTCTTGGATTATTTCGTTATAACTAGCGCGCAAAGAAGGGTCGCGAAGCTTAGTTTTTTCCAAATTAATTAAACGTCGATAAGCGACAGCATATGAATTTCCGAGTGATTCTGGATTTTTACAGAATGGTAAGGCAACACAGTACCTACCACTGGAGTCACGTGACACAGTAGAAGCGTACAGCTGTTCACACTCCCGTTCAGCGGGGCTCATAAAAGATTTTGAAGGTATTTCTTCGATATTCCAAAATTTATGTAAAGATTCGTCCAACGACAAAAAACAATGAGAATCATCTACTGTTAACGCGGTAGAAAAACATGAAGCGGTATTTAAATCATCTAGACTGTTATTGTTATTAGATAAACTAGAGGGTATCTCACCCATAATTATGTATCCAAACACGGTTTCAACAGCTGATGGCGCGGTAGGTGAGAGAATTCTGTTATGAAGTAATAAATACGGAAACAGTTTTGCCCCTAGAAGTAATTCAACCTCACCGGGCACGTGCCACAGGGGGTCGGCTAGCGGTAACTCGAATAAATGTTGCACAGCAGAGGTGTCAACCAAGTGAGATGGTAATTTATCAGTTATACAATCAATAACAAGAGCGGTTATTTTAAAAGAATTTGTTTTATTTTTTGCAGTAACTGTTATCTCCACGTAACCTATGATAGGCCGCGAAGAGGTTCCTACACCCTTTATAAATGAATTTGAAAGCGGTATAATATTTAATTGCAGTTTTTTACAACAGGCTGTAGTAATTATATTATTTTGCGAAGCGTTATCTATTAAGCACCTTACAGAAACGGATTTGTTATGTTTGTTATCAACATAGACTTGTGCTGTTGACAAAACAATCGTAGTACGTGGAGTCCTTATTCCTACGCGAGAACATGCACAAAGCGCCACCTGTTGTGACTGCGCGGAAGCGTCAGCTGATATCGATCGCTGCTGTGAAATTTGTTCCAAATGTAAAAGAGAATGATGTTTTTTGTTACATGTTCTACAGGTGTGTATAGATTTACACTGCGAGGCAGTGTGCGTTGTACTAAGGCAGTTTACACATCCGCGTTTATTTTTAATAAAATCCAAACGTGAACCGGCCGATATTGTTTGAAAGTTTGGACAGGTATAAAGCTTCCAATGATCCTTGCTACTACAATACATACAAGTTTGGTTATTGTTACAAGCAACAAATGTATGTACTGTACTATCACGTGATTGGCTACGACAAGAATTATTTTTATTATTGTTGTTACTTATGGATGCGGTCCGAGTTAAAGTAGATCTATCTAATATTTTTACTTGCGATTTTATAAATTCAACGAAATCCGTATAAGTAGGAATCTCCACATCTCTCATATGCATCTCAAATGAATGTATGATAGCGGGATCTAACTTTTTTAAAGCTAAATTTAATAATATGAAATCCTTTAGGTCGTTAATTTTTAATTGTTCTAGTGCCGAAACAGACGCGTGAAAACTTTCAATAAAACTATTTAAAGAGGCGGAATTATTAATTGCGGGTTTGATATTTAAAATATTAGACATGTAGTGCGAGCCTAATGCTCGTTTATCTTGATACTTTTGAACCAAACTGTTCCAGATAGACGTATAATTATCCCCTGACGGAATAATTCCGGCGGTAATTTGCAATGCGTTTCCTTTTAGGTTACCTATTAAATATTGCACACGTTGAGAATCTGTAAGGTTTGAATTTTCATGGACATTTGATTTAAATGATTCATAAAAAACAGGCCAATTATCAATTCTACCATCAAAAAACGGAATCTGAATTGGTGGCAGCTTGACTGAGCATTTTGATTGCGGCGCGGTATCAATAGACGCTGAGTCCTTCAATGACCTTGAGGACTTCGCTTCAGTAAGTGAGCGTATTCTCTCTACTCGCGTATAAACTCCGTCAAATGATACTTGACTATTATAATCTATTTTATGATCAGGATTTATTTGTAAAGAATATGTATTTATTTTATCTATGTTAGAAATAAACTCTTGACGAGTAACTGAGATTATTTGCGTGTCTGCCATAAACGTCTCAGCCGAACGTAGCTCAATACTAGTCGTATTTATTTTCTTTGATATTTCATACAATGACGATAAACGCTCAAAGATTGCTTGGTTTTTAGCTTGCAGTATTTTAACTTTTATTTGAAGATCTTCCATATTGGAGTAGTTCTAGTAACTATAGCGGACAAATAATTTATGTTTATGTAGGTAGACTTCAAGAATATTTTATATTTTTTTTATTTAAGTAGCGGGTGAAAGAAAATTATTGCGGTTGAGTTTATGTTATAGGCAAGTTTGCCGAACTAACTCACGATAATTAGCGGTTTTAATAATTCCCTATGCTATTTCAATGCAACAGGCGAACTATTAAGTTGGTACAGTAGTTCTCAATGATGTAGGTAGGTACCTAGCGGGGAATGTAAGAACGATAGTATGCGTTCAATATGGCGGTTTTACGAATTCAGGTTAGATAAGTAGGTACCTATTTAACCTAAATCCTAGGTATGAGACCTATGAATGCTGATTCTATGAATCCGACTCGAATGGACCATTTTAACTTATGGTAAGTTTAGGATTGCGGTTCTCGAAGGACCAGATTAAGCGTTGTATAAGTTTAGCGGGAAAATAATTTTTACGTTGGACGATATTATATTGGACACAGAAATTGAGCTAAAGGAAAGTAGGTATGGGAAGAGTATTGTGACTTACTTGGAGATCTGGAAGCCAGGTTGATGCACGGACTGCCGGGTGGATGACGACACTCACACGTGTTCTCGGAGGGTCCCACTCGCGATTAACAGATCGGTTATATTTTGCGTCACTGTGTCTTTGTGTCGGCCAACACGTTAATTAGGAGGTTTATGGTTCAGCGATTAGATATTAGATCACCGCGGCGCCGCGGGTTTCCTGGATCAGCGGGTTACTAGCGGTGGTGTTGCGCGGATGGAGTCTCGAAGCAGAAGAGAACGGTCAACCAAAGAATGGCGACCATTTTTGCAGCGGGCGGAAATGTTCCTGATTGGCTTAGCGGCGAACAAGCCTCTCATTCGCCGGCATGGGATATGAGGATATGGGAAGTTGGAGTATGATTGGCTCAATACTGTCGTCCAATATGAATGATTATAATGTGTGAGATGCGTTTGGATACATGATACAAAAAATGTTTATAGGGCTAGCTTGCGTAAGCAATAATCTAATAACTTCTCTTTAACCGCTTGTAAACTGTAAGCCTAACATAAGTATTATGATGTATCATAACGGGTCAAGTCTAAATAAAAATGCAAGTAGTCCGACTCAAGTCATATCTAATTAAATATTAAAGTAAAAATGTTTTACATAAATGTAAATAATTGCACCACCTATATGTCAATGCATTGCCAACATGAGCCTACATTCAGCTAATTTAACAATAATTAAATTATTTTGCCATGTACGTACACCGTACATCGCTCTAGAGCAAAGCCGGAGGGCGTGCTATTACGAGTATCATGCTAACTCTAATACAATATCATTTGTCTAAAATCCCCAATCATTTTGATTTTAAACCGAAAATCTCCATCAAAACTATCATTAATCTTTCAAATTGTGATTCCATCGTATTCAAGCACGATTTATTTATCCAATATAACAATAACAATATACCTAGGCTAACAATAACAATATAACACTTAATCACAAAGTTAGAGTTGATACTCAAAACTTGCATCAGATGACAAGCCTTAAATAAATTTGTTTTATTAATGAACGTCGTTAAAATATAATTAATTGCTTTTATAGTACTTTTGTTATTACAGTTATTGTTTGTCATAATTATATTACGTGTCGAAGCACTTTGGAGTGTTACAAACGCGTGTTTGAGATTAAATGTGAGTGTTATGATTTTATTATTCGAATGTGTTAATTGTGTTCGATTGTTAACAACGAACATTCTGTCTGTTCAATGCAATACGCAATTATGAGTTACCATATTTTTTGAAGTGGGAAATTATCAAATAGATCCTCCTGCTTTAAATATTTCGCTCAAAAATGTTTTACTAAGTTCCTACCCATGTTTATGTTTTTAATTCGTGTCTTTTTTATATTTCACATTAATGTTTGTGATTGTTGCTATTCTTTTCTTTTTATGTTTATTTAATGATTACTTTTATATGTTTGTGTTCATTTTCTGTGATACATCAAATAAATATTCTATCTATCTCTAGGTGGAGCGAAGTGTCAGGCTTTTACTGACTAAAACCTACTTGATCCTTCAGTTGCAAGAACGCCAATGGTTCCAAGACCGCGGTAATACTTTCGATCAATTCCGCGACTCAATTATGAGTTACCATGATGGTAATAAAAGATACAGTGAATAATCGTTATTATAACATATCGAAATTGAGCACCGTACTTATTGTTTATAGGCATGTCGATTTTGAGAAAGAGGTTGAATCGTAAGTTCATCCTCTTTGTAAAACTCGAAGTGTTTTACCTCTATTCGTGTCCTGGTAGTTACCTAACCTCTACTACGTAAAATATATTATCGTTTCACAGGGACACTCTCACTTTTATTGTTTGTGTTATCTAAATGACATCACGGCCATAAAGATGGTGTAGAAAAAGCAATCTTTTGTAAATAAATCTAAACTGCGGGAATAGGTTTCTAATAAATATTGTTTTTGCGTGACTGGATCCATCTAGGGTCTACAAGAATTTTCTAGAAGTATATATTTTCAGTTCACAAAAACTGAAAATACTCAGTACTTTTTACTGCAAGTCATGATTACCTAAACATGGCCAGTCATTAATCAAAATTTTTCGAGTACTACGTGTTTGTTTTTCGAATACATCTTTGACTTTCATTTTTTTTTGTGTGGCCAGTGTGTTTGCTATAAAGAGACTGTGTCATAAGTTAGGATTTAAATCTAGATTTGAATTATGATTTGACAGCATTCTATTTGAAATTCGAGATTCGAATTGAGCATTGATCATAGATAGGTACGGATCGTTGAGAAATTCATTTTTTGTATTATGTTCGTCGTCAGCTTTTGTTTTAAGAACCTTATCATTTTCCAGCCAGTCCTGTTACTTGAAATTGGCTCAACATTTATTTGTGTCTTCAAATCCATCATGACTATTTGGCTGGATTCGTTCGAGTGAAGTTCAATGGCTGTTTTAATTATTTGCCAAGTGATTCTTGGTAGACATTGTGTCGTAAAATTACTATGAGTGTGGTATCTCAATTCTATACGCAACTGGACAATGTGTGGATTTGTGGAATCATTGAAACAGGAACGATTTCGGTAAAATGAAGCTGAGAGTTGTTGTAGTATTGACTACTACAGCGAAGCTTGCCGAGAAGGCTCTATACATTTTCTGCCAAATACTGTAAAAACATTAGGTACAATGTTTTATGTTACATCCGCGTTCTAATGGAAATCTTTACGAAAAGTAACTTAAAGTGACTGAAAACTTGAAACTGGGTGAATGCAAAAAACATGCGAAACCAAAAAAAAACGTCTGTGATGCTATCACTGAGTCTCATTACATTTATATCAATCCACACAATTCATCAGAAAGCATGTGGCCACAACTGAACATGGCATATCCTATATAAATTTTCACCCCTACAATTATTGGTTGAACTCGGATAATAAATCAGTGGAATCTAAATCATAGTCTCATTCCATGATTGTGCCATTAATGGGCCTCCCGTAATGTGGCACAAATAAGCTTTTAATTCAAGTGTGTGCAGGTTAACCGCAGTAATTAGCCGTGTGATCGGCGAATGCGATGAGCGTTGTGTTTAGGTACGATTTGTAAATAATTTAGACGTAGATGCTTACGTTTTACTCTCGTTTAGATATATATGTAGACTGGGTAGGTTTACTGAAAGCAGTTAAACCCACTAATTCATTAAAATAAAAATAAAAACTTCAGACGCACTTAGCACTGAGTTTCATTACATTTATAAATCCACATAATTCATCAGAAAGCATTTCTGTGGCCACAACTGAACATGGCATGTCCTATATAAATTTTCACCCCAACAATTATTGGTTGAACTCGGATAATAAATCAGTGGAATCTAAATCATAGTCTCATTCCATTATTGTGCCATTAATGGGCCTCCCGTAATGTGGCACAAATAAGCTTTTAATTCAAGTGTGTGCAGGTTAACCACAGTAATTAGCCGTGTGATCGGCGAATGCGATGAGCTTTGTGTTTAGGGACGATTTGTAAATAATTTAGACGTAGATGCTTACGTTTTACTCTCGTTTAGATATATAATATTATGTAGATTGTAGGTTTACTTTGAAGTAGTTTAACCCACTAATTCATTAAATACAGATTAAAATCATTAGTTGCCAGGATTGGCGAATGTTGTTGGTTTATAACATTAACTTAACTCATTTGCTACCTACTGTTTTTTGATACATAATCATATGATTACTTATGTGTCAAAATCAAACAGTACAGAGTAATCTTATTTACTCTGTTTTTGTAGCCCACAATATTATTTATTTATGTAATTTATTTTGTCATTCAATTAAAATAATTAATAATCGAATGCAATCGACTAATTGTGTTGGCGCCATCAAAACTTATTTGCCACTGCGGGCGACAGCCCTCTCGCTCCGTTGGCGATCGTTGAAATCGGACGTACAATTTATCTCTTACACTAATGTAGCAACCAAAAATGTGTAACCGAGATATTTATTATACATAACACGATTTAAAAGAGTATCCATGGAGTTTCTTGCATATTTTTCACCATCAAGATCTACGTACCTACGCTTCTGAATGTGCAATAAGCAATAAGTATTATTAGTGTTATGATCATTGTCATTCAGCCAAAAGTCTACCACGAATGGACATGCATGAGCCTCCTCAAAGTGTCGCCACAATGACCAATACCTATAGATAGATATTCGACTTGTACTTACAAACGATATTTTATAAACAATTGGTATTTTTTTTTTATGGTTATAAACTAGTGCTTGACTGCGATCCCACCTGATGGTAAGCAGTGATGCAATCGTCGATGGTGAGGCGCACTAGTTTATTCAAAGCCTATTCACTCTAGCCTTGAAGACACCCAAATCATAATCGGACGGAAAAACCGCAGCAGGCAGATTGTTCCAGTCTCTCGATGCACGTGGTATGAAGGACGAGGCGAAACGCTTAGAAAAATACCTAATTAAAACAACACAAAACACCAAAAAACACTTTACCAATATTCTCTATTACCTTCCGTTAAAAGAACAAGTAAAAATAAATATTATCGCGCGAAAGAACGTTCGGAAGTTCTGTAGAAATCGGATTAAGTACTTTGACCGGCCGCTCTGGGCCTGGCGGGTAGCGATCGTATTTTAAAGTTGGGCGGCAAAAAGAAACAAACCTTTTGTTTCGATTCTGTTCCCCATTTCCCAAGTGCTACTTGAGCCTTTAACAAAAACAATTGATGAAACGATGATACTACTTACAATTTCATTCATGAATTTATTTATTAACATGTTTGCAGTGGCACTCATTTTTGTATGATTTTCATTTCTGCGGTACGGGGCGTTTTAGACCTCGTTTGAAAATTTACTTTATAACAGTAAGGGGTTTATAAGACCCCGTAACATTTAAGAAGCTACAAGCTTTTTTAGCTAACGCTCGTTTTCAATAAGCTATCTATCTAAAGTTGCAGCAACTAAAGATAAATAAATCTATCCTTTTGCCCTTACTTGCTTATCTAGAACATACCGACGGATAGCATTTCCTACCAAAAGTTGTGGATTGATAGATAGAATATTACGGTTTATCGGGGATAGTTATCTATCTATGAACTGTGGTAGGTTATTGAAAACGGGCGACGAGATCAAAGTTATCCTATAACTATGTAGATACAATAGTAGTAGATACATTTTGTTTTAGTAAAGAGTAGATGAAAATATACCGAACATGATGAAAATATTTCATCCTCTTAGGTCTATATTCATATATTTTCTAAAATAAGCCCTCTCTGGAAGAGAAGACTGTTTTTCTTAGCCATACCGCAAGACAGACACGTACGAAGCTTATTAGACCTCGTTACGCATTGAACGTGTTAATTCATACACCCTGTACCTATTAAGGGTAATTCGGACAATATTCACTGTAGTAATAATCCTCCCGACCGAATTTCGATCACGGTGGCCAATCTCAACAGAGATTAGCCAAGTACGCAGGAGATGTTATAGTGCTCAAATGCGTGCGCAAACATTATGTGCACTCTCTGTTCATTTACTCACATAGTCCTATGGGATGGTAATCCGATACGACTGGAAAAGGATCAGACGCAGGACCAATGGCTTTTTGTGCTTTCAAAGACAAGGGAGTGTCACACCACCAACTTCCAAACTCCGGAATGCTCGTCGATCCGGTCTTAAAAGGCACATAGGTTGTGCATTTTATAGGTAACATCTGCACCTTACACAAAACAAAAACTTTTTGGTTCGTATTTTAATGGACCACCTTTGACAGGGTAACTCTTCACTGTCGTGGTCGGATATCAAAGTCCTCATTAAATGTCAAATATTTCTTCTTGCATTACATGTTACATGAAAGTAAAAGTTACGGACGATGTAACTGTATGCTCGCTCTATAAATGTATCTCGCTTTGAAGATACTTGTTGCAGCTGGAAGATACAGCAACTATTTTTGTAACTTTGTGTTTACCTTACTTTATGATTTCTTTTAAAAGGGGATGATGGATTTTAGACAGTAACCCAGACACTTTTAAGGAGGTTGACCCAGGGGCAGTCTACTTTTTATGAAATAGCCATTCAATAGGGTGAGACGAACTCAAAGAGTTATATTGGTTTTAATTATTATAATTTCGTAAATAAACACGTGTCATGGCCCTCAATCATACTCGTATTAACTTGCAAGCGTACTAAATAATTATACATTTAAAGGTTTATGTTTTATATAGCATAGGCGAAGAGCATAGGTGTTGATAGTTTGAAAAAAGTTTGATTCTTCTTCTTCTTGCCCTTATCTCATATTACTTGGGATCGGCGCAACATGTTTTTGATTTTAGAATATCAAAAAGTCAGGATGTCATTTTATAAAAAATATGATTTAATTAGAGTTTCTAACAATATAACCAAATATTTAAGCACAGAAGCCGTTTATTAAAATAATCAACATTCAACTTGACACCGATCTACAAAAAGTAAAAAAACTGAAAATTATACTATATTCTAATAATACTATATTCTATAACATACCATGTTGTAGAATATAGTATTTTTAGTAAGTTACCGCAATTACCGAAAAATCGCATAATAAATTGCAGATTACATTTTTCACTTTGCACCCGTCAAGGTCATACAGGCCACACATAGGTATACTCCGTACCTTTACAAACCCAACTTACTTCTATACCGTCCAGTAGCCGTTTTACTAAGGCGCGGCGACCACGTAACTCCGGAAACAATCAATCAAATACGTGGAAAGTCACAACAGTTGTTTCGGTTCCCGTGCAGCGTGTGAGGCATCCATCAAAGTCGGATCATTCATCAGCTAGACCTGGCCGGGGCTGCTGACGATGGAGATATGGAAAAATGTTGTGTGGACTTGTTTGTAGCAGGGACAGATGAAATGGCGGCTTTGTCTATTCAGGTACTGGATTTTTCGAAAGAGTTGTCGAGACCCCGGAACGAAAAGGTCCGCTGAAGGAGCATTGGTGTTAGTCAGTAAAAAACAAAGGTTCCGAATGCCCGACGAAATTTAATACTACCTAAATGAATACAATAACAGGAACTGGATTATTTTTATAATGTCATTATTTCTTCCACTCTGCCTGTATGTCAGATACCTACCGTGCCCTTATATGGGATAAAAAGTGCGATTCTGCAATCTGTTGGCCTTCTAATTGATATTTCTATAGATTACGAGTACATCGTAAAAAGACAAACTTTTCTAACTTTTTTATTTGTTTAATCCTGGTAGCCTGGTGGCGGTGATGCTTTAAGGCTTATATATACTTTAGGGTGACGCATAAACAAATGATGGTAGGTGCAATATTAAGCATTAATAACATAGGCTACGCATTTCGCTATCTTAATTCTCTCTCCCGAATCCCAAGTTTAAGTAAACGATCGCCCCAAAAATAGATCCAAAGCAAATGATAAGAATCTTCAGCGTTTCCGCGTTGACTATAATAAATCAGGTTCAGCCAGTCGCGCTGACAATAGATACACAAAAAGGGAAACTTTCTACAAAATTCTTCAAAGGCGGAATAATTCCTTAAATGTCAAACCGCCGTAAATAAGAACAATATTTTATGTTACTCTATATTAAGATAAAAGCGGAAAGAAATTACGTTCAGTGATTTGACAATGTAAAATCGATTTTGCGACTAAGACCAAGGTGATGTCAGAGGGAAATAGAATGAAGGACAGTTATAATTCTGTAATTACCACTGAAAGCTAGAACATTTCCTAGAAAAAACTGCAAAAACAACGCTTCAAACCACCTAATCGTTCAACCATAAAAAAAGTTGAAAGCAATTGTGCAATTTAGTTCTTAATTACAGATAACTCAAACATTTATTTAAAAAAGTATTTCAATTCCACGTTAGCAATAAAAAAGAACCTAAATATAGGGTTATTATATAAATTCCTAGTAAACAATTTTCGAGCAGTGTTTCTGTGAATCGCCGTGGTTTGTCGGTCGATAACACGGTAGTGACCACGTCACTACATGAACATGTGAATGATGGAAATAGAAAAAGAAAACATTAATTTTATAGTAAACTTAGCAGTTTTATTTTGCGTTTTTAAGAGGTTTCGACGCGGACACTTCGCGTGACCTGAGCTGGCTGGGTTTTACCTCGGTCAGAGATTAATCATTGCCATACAACGAGGCAATGCCGCCAGTCTTATGGGCTCACTTCCAGTCGACAGCGATGCGGAAGAATTTTTTGACACCATATTTTAGGGCAGAGTAAGAGAGTAAATGTAGTTTTAATTAGTTAAGTGTTTTTATTTTTCATGTTCTATCTACTTATATTTTAACATTTTTAATTTAAACATAATAATATGTAGATAGAACATGAAAAATAAAAATTTTAAACATACGTAATGTCTAAAATTTTTAATTTAATAAACTATTGTCCGATGTTGTTACTCGTATATATTGTTCGAGTTTTTATGATAATCATAAATGAAGACACCGAGTGCTGACATAAAAGCGACAGTATTTTAACTAATAAACAAGTTTGATTGCACTAAAATAAAATAAAAAAGTGTAGTACCGAAGCTTTTTAGTGTTGTGTAGTTTGAGAACGAACTAGGTCGTAATGCATCCTACGTAAGTGATTCAACGCAAATGCGAAGGGATTGGAAACAACAATAATTTATACTATTTTTTTTTAAAGTAGGGTATCGTGAAAATGACTTCTCCCGCTCAAGGCAGAGCGAGGGGGCGTGTCAGACTTCTACTGACTAAAACCCACTCCTGTTTCTTCCTTGCCCTAATTCCAGGGTTCCTGGGTTCTCTTTCGTCAAACCAGACCCCAGTAGGTTTCGACCCTGTCGGGCCACTACGGTTTGCTGACTCATCGACATCGACTGATCTTTTTGAGGCGCACGTTGTATTGATACTCTACGTGGTGGCCTTAGCCTTCGTAACTAACCGCACTTCGTGTGGAGAGGTGATCAGCAAAACCGTAGAGGACCAGCAGGGTCAAAGCCTACTGAGGCCGACGGTTCGATTTTGAATGGAAAACCCGGGGTCCTTGATCGCAAGGCAAAGAAGGCATATAGGAATGGGTTTTTGTCAGTAAATGTCTGACACACCCACCTGCCCCGCCCTAGACCGAGAGAAGACATTGGATGATTTTACACCAAAAAAAAAATGTGGATAAGCGATGAGTGAAACGAGGCGGACGCGATTAGTTTGTTTGATATTTTCGCGCGAACTACAATCGCGTTGATCCGCCCACATAGGACACCGCAGAGCATGTCCACGGATGAACTACGCGAACTAGATCTCAAATCCGTCACAGTTTAGTTCGTTAGTTCATTCGATATATGACCGACTTAATTGTAGAATCTAGAATGAACGAGAACGTAACGCCGTCCGAACTAGTCGCATCACTACTACCGCAAACTTACTTACTGCACTTGTACTTTTCATCGTTCGTTCAGTTATCCTACCATGAGTTCTTAACGCGATCGATTGACGACCGAAACTGAACTGTTATTATCTTTCTCTTCTTATCCAAACGATTGGGTCTTCCTCCATGAATTATATTAAATGTTTTATTCTCGCTCAAAATATTGGTTCTTCTTTCTTACATTATTACTTAATTTATGCATTATTTCTGTAATCATAATCTTTTGTAGTAGTCATTTTATCTTTCACACAATCTTTGCTTCGTTTTCTGACTTCTCTTTCTTATACAATATGTTTGAAGTTCTTATTATTTCATAATTTCTTCACAAGGAGATCAAAGTAAAAATGGATGGTTTGTATGAGGACTGCTATGAAAGAAAAGGGTGTTAGTGATAGTACGACGGTTAATAGGACAGAATGGAAGAAAAAGACGTATTGCGCCGACCCCAAGTAATATGGGATAATGGCAGGTTCTTCCTGCTGAAGAAGATTTATTCTTCAAAATATTCTTGACATGCACGCTCACCGAGCCCGTTCTAATAAGAACAAGATATTTTATTACGCAATTAAGACAATGCGTGATATTCATTATCAGGAGACATTAAACAGGCTCGTATAAGTCGGCGGAAATTACTTTCATATTAACAGGGGAACCGTAGAGCAAGCAGACCGTATATCCTATTTCACGCCAAATGCTTTCAGGGTGACAACATTTTTAAAGTGTTGCGTGTTATAAAAATTAAATTAGTTATCGGTTTTTTGATTAACTCGGGTGTAATTCCTTAATCTAAATAACTGTTAAAGTGGGTTTTAAAAGTAAAAACACGAACAAAGGGAAAAAACGGAACCCATATAAGATCACTTTGTTGTCCGTCTGTCTATCTGTCTGTCTGTCAAGACCCTGTGAGATTTTCTTTAACCATTGTCAAGGACTAAAATACTCCTGTATCGTGGGTCCGTTCGTAAACATTTAAACTCACATATACCGAAGACACCCTAAACCAGAACCACTTCCAACCATTATTTAGGTTATACAAATATTTGTGTCGTGCGGGAACAGAACCCGCGACACGCAACACAATGGTCACTCACTCAACCACTACGGCAACCGCCGTCGACCACAAATTAAGTGTTTACTTACGAGTACCAAGTAATTAAATCATAATATAATTAAACACGGCTTCTGGTTAGAAAAAAATATACATAACCGCTTTTTTGTTTATTTTCATAATTTTCCTTCCCGTTTATGAAGTGATAGGTACTTACTTAACTTCACTTGAAATTAATAGGACCGTTTAATTAGCACTTAACGTTGTTAAGGTTTCGGGTTGTTAGAAAAAAATCTGTTGTAGGTAAATAATATTACAATAGGTACTAGTACAATTTCCACAGTACGAATTTTAATTGTTGTATTTTTTTAAGTTTTAGTATTCTTGTGATATAGTGATGATACAAAAAAATATCATACTAATGCCAATAAAGGTGAAAGTTTGTGTGTATGTGTATATTTTATATACTTATATATATATATACTTTTTTACGCTCGAACCTCTAAACAGATCTGATATAGATGACATTTGGCACACGGGGAGACCATGTTTTTGAATAGCACATGGGATACTTGCCACGTGCCGTGGGAATATGCAAAGAGTCATCGTCATATCTATATATCACACCTTTGACAGAAAAAGTCCGACACAGGGAGTGTCAGACTTTCAATCCATCTAGAGCGGAAAAAATATTTGATAATTTTAAATCTAAAAATACTGTCAGGATTTGTATTTACAACAGAGGAAACGCTATAGGCAATTAACTTTTGGCTGTTGGTGTTGGTTCGCTTGTGTGAAAGTGGAATAATATCCCACGGCGTTCCCTATATTTGATTTCCACAACCAGCCGGGGTAGAAACACTTTCTACCCCATGCATGTGTAATCCCAGGTCATTCAACGGAGCTGAAAGAAACCACACCGATAAGGAGGAAGGTTATTGGAAGAACCTTTGTCTAGGTGTAGGACAATACAGGTTGGATGGATAAAGACATCAGGTCGTGTTTAAAATATTTGAACTAGCTTTAAGTTGGGAGACAGGACCCCATATTATGTGAAACCTGTGATATGGGTCTCCTGGTCTCCGAATCCCGAAAAAAAAATAAACCCATAGTTAGCGTACACATTACAGTAACAGGTAGCGCTTATACCTACCTCATAAGAGATAACATTATAAAATAAAATCAAATCTATAAACAATTTGGTTAAGTGCATTCATGTGTCGATTCTTGTTTGACAAGAACACATTCAACCGATGAGTGAGCTTGGTTAATAATCCAGATGTTTATATTTATAATACATATTAGTGGGATTGAAAGGTGGAAGCCCCACACAAATATAAAAAGTCCGCCTCTGTATAGTGTAATACTTGTACATAAAGTTTTAATAAATATCATCATGTTCTATAATTGTTACAATTCAAAATTCGCAACCTCCATTAGGATACACCAAACCAACTCCATATCAACTTTCCCCACATGTAAACGATCTCATTTGTTTCCACAACTCGAGAACTTGGTGATTGCTAGTCGATCGGCGACGGTAACATTAAGAGTCAGTTCACACTGAGACGCGAAGCGACGATCCAGGAAAAGGCCAGTGATTTCGCGCTACGCTCCGCCGCGAGACGCATCGCAACGTTGAGAGGCGCATAGTAAAATCGACGAAATTACGTCTTGAATATAAAAACTTTCCGCTACGCAGCAAGATGCCGCGCGGCGTCACGAGGCGTAGCGCGACGCCGCGCGGCATCACGAGGCGCAGCGCTGCATGAAGTAATGTATCCTAAATTCTCACATAATAATGTGTATCTTTTCGTGTGGTAAATAAAGTTCTATTATGAGTCACTCTATTAAAATGTGCATGCAGCGTCGCGTCTCGGTGTGACCTGACTCTAACTTGATTCGCTACATCGGCAACGTTCGTATACCCTCGGGTCTTATCGGTGTTCCCATACACTTAACTAGACGCCACGGTTAGTTAAGAAGACGGAAGGAAAAGAATTTCTAATTTCCTTACACTGATCTTGTTGTTTCTTTTATACGTCGTTATTATTAATTTCGCATATTGATATAGCTTATGTTGTGTGTTGAGTATTAGGCTAGCTTAGGCTGACAAAGATAGTAATATCAATCACTAGATAGTATCGTTCGGTTAGCAATAGTCTAGCTTGTATCTCATCTCGTGCGCAAACCAATGATTAGAAGTTCAAGCGTTCTTTTCCGTAGCAAACGACTAATTGGGTACATAGTTATATAATTTTTTGGGTTCCGTATCCAAAGACTATAACTCTGCTATGACTATAACTCTGCTGTCCGTCCGTCTATCTGTCAGTGGGTCACTAGGGTGTATCTCATGAACCGTGATAGACGGTTAAAACTTTCACAAATAAAATAAAAAGTTGGGCGCCCCAACAACAAACATAATTTTGTGCCGTTATGTTTGCAATAGCAGTAAATCAGTCCTCAATCATATGATTTTTTTTCGTAAGAATCTGAATAAATAAAATATTTGTATTGTACCTATTATTTTCATATGTAACAAATTACGATCGCGATAAATGTCGCTTTAAAGATTCCGATATCTTTATTTACATTTTATTTTTCTTAAAGTTTGCACATGGAGGTAAGTCATTGACTGGTATTGGCATCCCAAAAACAGATACCTATAATTAACATTTAAATTACTTACATGTTCGATTATATCGTTTATTCCTCTTTCTCGTATACCCTAAAAATAAACCCCGCGTCGAGATATAATCCGTTATAGCCGGCTTATTTAAGTTGTGACATGTCATCACAGAATAACAGATGGGAATGTTCGCTCTCTGTACGTTTTTAGATTACTTTTTGAATGCCTACATGCGTGGTGGGATGTCACATCAATGTTTTTGTTAGGCACTGAATAACCTAAATTTTTTGTGCTACATCTATTTGTGGTAGTAATCATTGCGCGGTTTACAATTTGTTTGATTGTGTTTTAGTCTCTGTGGGTAGAATGTGTTAAAGTACCAGTTTCAGGGGTTTTTAATAGCTGTGCGTTACATTGAGTGTAATATACACAGTTTTTTTTTTTATGGTTGACATTTTTTGTTATGGCTTCGCAAAAGTATTTAGCAAACAATGTTAGGAGTTTAGTTTCAATGATTCCACACATTATATTGTCTAGATTCAAATTCATTTATTAGCGTATATTTTGGTACATTTTACAATGAGATCTTAAAATTAAGATTGAAGAAGAGAGATTTCTAGAAGTGGTTCCAAATCCGTGTGCCTACAAAAAGCCCACGAACTCCTATAACCCCCTTACGTCCTCCCCTTCGAAGAACCGTCCTTGGTGCTAACTCTCCCATCCCGCGGTTATGTAAATTGTTGAACACCTGCAGTGATCTTATTGATGTACACTCGGATTCATTAAATAGGTTTAAAGGAATTATACATAAGACAATTTTAAAATCACATTGTTAACGATGTTAATTTAGTTTTAATTTTAAATAATTTAGATTTATGCAGTAATTATGTCAATGACTAACTTAGTTTTAATTAAACGTCAACTAACAATAAAGTTATGCATGTTGTGCTTACCTGTAAGAGATTGCTATACTAGTATATAAGTTTATTGAATGTTTGTCATATCTTTGTTTAAGTGTAGTCAATTGTTGGTGAGCCTTTTTAATAAAATAAAATAAAATAAAATAAAATAAGTGCAGACACTCCCCTCATAATGTTCTTATACTTTACAAATATTTTCAGCTTCTACGAGAAGCTTAAAAATGTCGACGCAAAAGTGACTCCATCGAACGTCTTGTTGTACAAGGGTAGGTGAACGGGACGAGGCCGTGTGGCAGGTTAGACCAGATCAAGGCGGCTGTTGGCGGCCCACTGAACGATTGCGCCCGGATGACTGCCAGCAGGCAAAACTGGCGGGCTACCCTCATGACAACCATGACCACTCTGCTAAGAGTGTGACGACAAAGAAGAAGACGAGAACGAAGTCATGGACAAGAGCGAATGCGCGAGATGTGGAGCACGATGAATGGGAATTATGCGAGTAATAAAACAAAAGCGTTTCGACTCGTCCTTCATACCACGTGCATCGAGAGACTGGAACAATCTGCCTGCTGCGGTTTTTCCGTCCGATTATGATTTGGGTGTCTTCAAGGCTAGAGTGAATAGGCTTTTAATAAACTAGTGCGCCTCACCATCGACGATTGCATCACTGCTTACCATCAGGTGGAATCGCAGTCAAGCACTAGTTTATAACAATTAAAAAAAAAAAAACCTAATAAAAAACATTTTCGACTACTACGCGAACGGGGTTGAACTTTGAAAATGTAATAATGTTTTGAGCTTGCTGTATAAAACAAGGCTTAAAAAATATAATAGTAAATTGTATGTGCATATCCCAAATTGTACATTCGACACACATTCCATTCCCCATTGTTAAAAATATGTGTAAACTCGCCACAAATTTATTTTTTCTTAATAAAATATTTTGGAGTATTGTAAACTCGTCACACGTGTTTTCTACGTACGGACAGCAGAGAAATCAAACACAAGAATAAAAAAGATAAACATGTATTTTTTTTAAATAGATAAATCTTTATAAAATCACTATTATTACAGTTTTAATTGCAGTATCTAATTCGTAGCTAAATATACATTACTACTTGGTGATTTACCGCTAACATACTAATATTTATCTTATGACTTTCTCAAATTACAAAACTATTATTATTAATTAAATTTAAATCTAATTAAAAAAACCGTTTTATAATGTTAAAATAATATTACACATAAATGTAAACAATCATTGAGAAGTAAAAAATTAAGAGTATAAAAGAAGGGTGGCCGGGTGGTCGCCTCCTTCTGCAAAGCAGTAATGCTAGCGGAGGAGGCTGCCGACTGCGAACGCGTGAGGGGGCGGCCCTCACGCCGCCGCCGCCGAGATCCCGATCCCGATTTCCGACCACCGCAGGCGCGGGATCGCGGACAGCGAGCCCTGGGTAGCTTGCCTTCCGGCAGTCTGATAATAACCTGGACCGAGCCTAGTCGCAAACGGCGCGTTCTGTTCCACGCGCGCCTCAAGGAGATGTCAGCAAACTGTAGGGACCCGGTAGGGTCGAAGCCTCTGGGGAACACGGAAAATCCGAAAGGTGCTCGCCATGTCCCCCAGATCGAAGGCAACGAAGGAACGGGGTGGGGTTTAGTCAGTAAGAGTCTGACATGCCCTCCCGCTCCGCCCAAGAGCAGGAAAAGTCATTCTGATGATTCCCCTTCACTTTACTTCACAAATGTTATAAAAAAAATGAATTTAATTACTTTAAACTTATTATATATAAACTTTTCTTTTGATATATTTCCTTATTTATTTTATTTTATTTGGTTAACAAAATGACTCATTTGGTTTTGAAGACTTAGTTTCATATTAAAATTATGTAAAAGCTAGAACTTTACTTGCTAACGCTACTTTCCTTAAAAAATGCATGAAATTAAAATGTGTGCCGAGTTTACAACAAGTTTTATTAATAAATAATATTTTTTTGTGGTTGTGACGAGTTAACAATGGATGTATGGGAATTTTCAAAAGTGTGGCGAGTCGACAATGTGACGAATGTACAATGACCCATCCCAACTATGTTTTTGTACAAACCAAATGTTTCCTCCAACTGGTCGAAACTATTGGGTCAAAAGGAAGAAGAAATATAACTGAAAACAAGAATTAATACTAACAGCTCGAATGGGAAAATACTCGTACATTTTGTAACCAAAATCCTGTTCGATTCAGTTACGTCCATTAATTGAGAATTCTGTTTCTACCGTGTTGGTCGGAGCTGTAAGCGCATAGCTTATGCTGCGGTGAAAAGATTAACCTGTTAGCTGCCTATATCGAGAATTTAAAAGATAGTTTTAATGCTTTTCAGTCATAACTTTAAACTACATATTGTAGATAGTAGCTTGGGAGGAGAGAAGAAGAGAGGAAATGAATGGAGACGGGCAGTACAGTGGATGAAAATGCAAGCTGGCTAAAAAAGTGTAGAGTTAATATCTTCAATTGTTAGTCTTAAAGAACAGCTTCTGGTGTACGTGCCCTTAGACCTTAACCATTGAGGCAGACCTAGGTACAAGATCTTTGTGAAGCCTTATTTTGCAAAGTAGGTAAATGAAAACTAGGTATTTCTTATGATAGGTAAGTGAGAAATGCTAAATTAGGTAACGAGTGTTCTAGTAAGTGTTCATCGTCATTTTCATTTGATGAGACGAGAACTGAAAACAGATATCGTGTAGTTGTGTTGTGAATTTGAGATATTAGACACTTATCTTACTGTTAGTAAGATAAAATAAAAGTTTCAAATATTAATTGTTTTGTTCTAATCGAGTTAATGTAAGGCCCACACAAGAGTGAGGCCCCGGCGGTAAGTTGTCTTGTGCAACAAGTCAACAATTCCGAACCTATTCATCATTCACCAATATTCTCTGCTTCGGTAGAAACCCGGCTTTTCACTGTATGCTTATCTAAAAAACTATCACTCCCGAACACCTGTTTGCTCTAGCATGTAAAAACAATAACATTGGGGCGGCTATCACACATCTATCGGGATTATTAATCAACTGGATTTCGCAGCAATATTTTCGATAGCCAAAGCCCGCTTTGACCGATTGTCAATAAAACCTGAAGGTAAACCAGAAAATATTGGTTTTCAATCAAGTAGCTTATGAGTTGCACCACCTACCATACGTATAATAAGTTGCCTAAAAGGCAATGGTAAATGCTATACTTGGAGTTTATGTAATCACATCAAGAGTGAACATATCCACAGGAGAACTATGGCTAAGATAGGCCGACGAATTGCCAAACTAAAGTGGCAATGGCGCTTGGCAATGGACCCGCGTCAAAATGTATGGCGACCGACGCGCCCAGGTTGGCTTACGTGGCCCATGTGAATTAGATTTGTCACAAGTTTTATTATTATTTTTCATGTATGTAGGTACTTACGTATCTCAAGACCCTAGGGTCCTAGACCTTTCCAACAGCCAACTCGCAGAGGCCCCTTAAACAATGTTTATGGAGCAACTGTCTATCTAACCTCCACAATTGGGTAACACGGTAGCCCTTGGCAAAACTGGGTATTACACCAGTTCTGGCTTCAGACTATTCATATAAACTGTATCAACACCTTAAAGTCTCAATGAGTTAAGATCCCATCCACAAGCTCCTCACAACTAACTATTACATATCTACTACAAAGGTCTATTTATAAGCATTATCTTCTATTGTAAGCCTAGAAAACCAATATTATTTGGACGCAGCTGTTTGTCCAATCCCAATATACATATTGAATCCCCTACCATATTGAAAAGCTAGACCTAAATTACGTACTTAAGCCTACCCCGAATGCTAGAACTGTGCCTAATGTGGGATAGACCAACTGTTTTTACTCGTAGATCTGCAATCAATCTCTCTGGGCGGCTGTCAGTAGCAAGATTTTTCAAGTAGAATTAATCGGGTGTGAATACGATTGGGTATTTGCTGTTAAAATGATTACGTTTCTGTGAAGGTTTAGTAATATTGGACTGTCAATCACTCTCGTCATGTGGCATTTAAGGTAATGTGTAAAGTTTTCTGAGAACTTTTATGTTATTCTGGCTTCCCATTTCTTCACCTGTACATTACATCCATGCTTACCATCATGTGGGATCACAGTGAAGCACTAGTTTATAAAGAAAAACCTGTTATGTATCAGGACACTCAAAGGTTAACTGGTAGAGAATGTCTAAGCATTAATCCGCCTCTATACCTACTACTTTTTGTGTGCATTTATTCTGCTATCTATAACTGTCGTGTTTGTTATCAAACTCCTCAAAAATGCCTAAAACATAAACTCCTAAATAAAAAATGGTATCAAAAAATTCCTCCGCCTCGCTGACGACTGGAACTGTGCCCAAAACATTGGCGGCATTGACTCGTTGTGTGGCAACGCTTAATCCCTGAACGAGGTAAAAGCTTTGTATTAAATGTCATATCGTCGTAAATATCCCAGCGTATTCTGCATAGTTTAGAAAAAGAGACCTTTTCCGAGATGAAAAAATGTCCCAATCTTTAAATAGATCTTTTCAAGGGTCTAGTTACACTCTGGTATTGGCAAGGTTTGCTGAAAAAAGGTGTCTATGTTTAGAAAACAATGTAAATACCTGTCCAACCAATCGGTATTATATTTACATACTACCCACGTTGTAAAAGTCAGATTGTGCTGATAGCGGATTTTAACATGGTTAAAAAATAGTAAGACAGATGATTAATAATAATAATAATAATAATAATAATAATAACCAATATAGACCAATAACATGCCTACCCACAATATACAAAATATTAACTTCAGCAATAACTAGAAAAATTAACTCGCACATTGAACACAATAATATAATAGCAGAGGAACAGAAAGGATGCAGACAGGGCCACATGGGATGCAAAGAGCAGTTAATCATTGACTCCACTATACATAAACACGCCAACACAAAAAATAGAAATCTTCATTGCACTTATATTGACTATAAAAAAGCTTTCGACAGTGTCCCTCACTCTTGGTTAATAAAAATATTAGAAATTTATAGAATAAACCCAAAAATAATTGAATTTTTACGCCGTATTATGCCTCAGTGGAAAACTACTCTACAGATGAATTCTAGACACAACGTCATCACAACGCGACAGATTACAATAAAAAAAGGTATCTATCAGGGTGATTCTCTTAGCCCCATGTGGTTTTGTCTCGCCCTAAATCCTTTGTCTCATATGCTTCAGAAATGTAGGGTTGGATATAACCTCAAGCACAATATAGAGGAAACAACAATATCACATCTCATTTACATGGACGACATCAAGTTGTATGCAAAAACAGTAAAGGATATGAAGAAATTAATAGACACTACAGCAGAATTTAGTAACGATATAAACATGCAATTTGGTTTAGATAAGTGTAAAACACTCCACATTGTAAGGGGCAAAGTACGACCCGGAGACTACGTAGTTAATAACGTTGACGCTGTAACAGCAATGGAACCGACTGACTTGTATAAATATTTAGGGTTTGCACAGTTAAAAGGACTCGATCACGTTAGGATTAAAAGTTCATTAATTACAGAATATAAGAGAAGACTTAATGCCATATGTAAAACACAACTTTCTAGTAAAAATCTCATTAAAGCTATAAACACATTTGCTATCCCCATACTAACTTACTCATTCGGAGTTATAAAGTGGACTAAGACAGACACAGAGCATTTAGAGCGAACTACACGAACGACCCTTACAAAACATAACAACCTACATCCTAAATCAGCTATTGAAAGGTTAACCGTCAAACGACAACATGGAGGGAGAGGCCTTATAGATATCCAGTATCTTTGGCGGAAACAGGTTAGTCGACTAAAAACTTTCTTTTATACAAAATCTCGCAATAGTAACATTCACAAAGCTATAGTAACTAACGATTTTAACTACACTCCACTCAATTTAAATAGTCAGGTCGATGTAGAAAGTACTACAAGTGAAGACCCGCAGATACAAAAAATCGAAGATTGGAAGAAGAAAGTGCTCCATGGCCGTCACCCACACGACCTAGAGCAATCCTATGTAAATAAATTAGCGTCCAATAAATGGCTGAAAATAGGTAATTTATTCCCAGAAACAGAAGGATTTATAATAGCTATCCAAGATCAAATAATTAATACAAAAAATTACAGAAAATATATAATTAAGGATCCTACAGTAACAAATGATAAATGTCGCAAATGTCACACCCAGTCAGAAACCATTCAGCATATTACTGGCGCCTGCACAACACTCACGCAGACCGACTACACACACAGACATAATCAAGTTGCAAATATAATTCATCAAAAACTAGCTCTCAAATACACACTCATTCAAAACACTAACACTCCATACTATAATTATGTACCACAAACCATCCTAGAAAATACCACACATAAGCTTTATTACGACCGCGCCATTCTCACTGACAAAACCATTCATTATAATAGACCGGATATAACATTACAGGATAAAATAAATAAAGTTACTTACCTAATAGACATTGCAGTTCCCAATACACACAACCTACAGAAAACCATCTCCGAAAAAATAAGTAAATATGCGGAGCTCAAAGAAGAAATTGTTAGAATCTGGCGTCAAGAAAAAGTATACGTAGTCCCTATAGTCCTTTCCACCACAGGCGTCATCCCCAATCACCTCATTCATAGTTTAAAATTATTAGACTTAAAAGAATCTCTATACATAACCCTGCAAAAGGCTGCGATCTTAAATACATGTAGAATTGTGAGAAAGTTCCTGCAGATAGAAGAAAACGATGTAGGACCTCAACACACGACACTTTAAAATTTCACACGCTGCATTTACTTGGCTTAGCCCGTAAATGTGGTTGAAACCAGCTAAAAAGCTGTGAAAATTAAATGTACCCGATAATAATAATAATAATAATTTATTAGAACACAACCATAAATTACACTCTTACAACTAGGAACAATGACAGTGTTTTTTAGGATAAGTACATAGCCTGCTGTCTTCCAAACTAGGTAAAAACCTGTGTCTTGGGAGGCAGTATAACATAATAAGTATGAATTCTTTGTCCATAGTTAATTGTATCTACCTTGTATTTTGAAACTACTTCGATAATTTCAGTGTCGATAAAGTTGAAAGGTTCTGAAGTGATGACCACGTATCATAAGACGTAGCGTTGTTATACTGGGCCAGGCAAGATGTACTTAGGTTAAACGACCATAAATTTTTTTCCGTCGACAATTCGACACACTAAAAATAAGATTACCAAACTATTACTGCAATTTGTTAATTTACTTATTTAAAAGTCTTTTCAGTACTTTAACCAAAAATCTTTCTTTAGTTTTTAGCAAGTTCAGCAAGAATTTAATATATTTTTGAACGTCATTATAATAGGAAAAGTTTTCGAATTATCGAACTTTATTATCTTTAATTTCTAGAATAATTTCTTTTCAAATATCTAGGTAGCCAGCAAGAATCTTGAAAAACTCAGACCAAAATAGGGGCCATTGAAAAGTTTGAAACCTAACAAATGAGCTTTAAAGTCTTCCAAAGCATTTTCTTCCAATTATTCCTAAAAAACATTAACTTCCTAATCAACAACAAAAAAAATCTAAGCACTCCATTTCTGTGGAAAACGTACGGAAGCCGATAACTGGAGGCTGTGTGCCTGTGCGTAGTCATCTGTGAGTTCTGGCGCTTAACAAAAGCCGCTCTTACAATGGGGCGACGGACGCGATCGGACAAATTGACATATTTCTGGCCGTTTCGTTCTGTGATGTGACGGCGGTTGGAAATGTGCTGCGATTTTTGTACGTGGATTTGTAGACGTGCTGGAATTTTATGAATGAAATAAACTGGTGCAGTTGTGGTGGTCATCGTCATTCATAGATGAAATGCATGAGGCTTTTTCTCTGGGTTGCAGAATACTTCTACTATATTCGCTAGACAAAATTACCTATATGTCAACATGGGACTATTATCAACATAATTTATAGTCTTTAATAAGTACGGGGCGACTAATCGACTGCAATGGCACCGTAAAACATGATTATGTTAAACGAGTAAATAGCTTATTCTAGGTTTTTATCTAGAAATATTCATAAAAAAAAACACGAAGTTAAATGAAATCAAAGATTTTAAAATCAAACGGCGACATAATTTAATATTAAAAAAAATATCATATTCAATATAAAAACACACTAAATATAAAATTTTAATTTTGTATATCGGTTAAAGAGAAAAGCCTTTTTACTGGTAATCACGTATACGCCACATACCTACGCATATTGTTTACAAAATGAAGAAAAAAAGAAACATCAATTCGGTTGTCTCCAATTTTGAAAACTCACTGTGTATATCAAAATGCCTTGTCGTCTCATCGGCAGTGTAAAATTCTCACGACGACAAGGATAGACAGCGAGAAATAAGAATTTTCATTAGAAAATTCCTAGACTTTGAGACCCCTGTCCTTCGTAAACGGTGTTGCCTTCCAATATTTTCACAAGTCAATGTTAAAGAACGGTATATCATATGCCAGCGGCTTCGCCTGCAAGAAAGTAGAAAATAAATATAATAGCCTAGAAGATGTAGCTTTCAGTTAAATCGTAACGTACAAACAAACCAAAAATCAAATCTTTATAGGTAGGTCGGTATTGCAAATGTGAAAGATTTTAATTTTTGCATTTTTCTAAATCCAAAACGTTTCAACACGGATTTTATTGTTGGAAAGAAGCATGACCATAAAACATTTGCTGTGGCAATACAGCGATTACAAATTTCAATATAATATCTACAATTTGATTCAATTAAATAATTTGACGCGAACGCAAAGAATACATACCTACTGCTAATACATCACTAGGCAATTCAAAAACTCAAAGCATATTTTATTTTATTTTAACAGAGCCCTTTTGAATTGCCAAGAAGAATTCGGCCAGTCAAAAAAGAATTGGCCAAATGCTAATCGGACTCACACGAGGGACAATCGAGAAAAAAACGCTGATAACATAACCTTTATATATAAGGAAACGTCCTTAAATTTTTTACTTTATTATACTTTTATTATTTTTTGTTGTAGCGTTAATATAAATGAACATTATTTGAAACCTTTAGTTCTCTACCTCTTGCAGTTTACGAAATACAGCCTGCCTGTCTTACGGACAGACAAATATACGGACACACAACGGAGGTTAAAATAATATCGTCCTGGTTGGTGACCTACGACCTACTAAATATACACAATTTTTTTAAATAAAAATCCGTCAATCCGTTTTAAAGGAGTCCTATAACAAACGCTGTGACATCAGATCTTAAGCTTAATTACAATTAAACTACTAAAGTAGCCGTTAAGAACTAAGGTTACACCTTTTACAAGATCGCTTTAACATTCTAGTAAAACTTTTTCATTTAAGTGCTCAGGTAAGCAATTGCAGACCTCAATGTTTTCGGTCAAAAGGGATTTGCTGAATCCTCTTACTTAAGGCGTTCTGCAATTTTGCAGCGCGACAGAATTTAAACTAAGTTACATACTCATTACTATTACATTTTCTATTCTTTGTGCTGAAAAATTAAGAAATCGAAACCTATTTTGTTTTTAATACAAAGTAGCTTTTTTATCGCTTTGTTCTAGTAACTGAATGGTATTTTTTTTTCAAGATGAATGGTAGTATTTCGTACTTAGCGATAGTACCTACCTATAGTTTTCAATCTATGAACGATGTTTTGAAGTTGTATCAGTTTTTCAAAAGATTTTGATTAAAATGTTGAACCGTACCAATACCTTCTAAATAATAATACCTACTAAAGATTCCCTCTTTAGTAGGTATTGGTACGGTCATGTGAAGAGAGCGGATGGAACGCATGTTACTAAAATAGCGTGTAGATAGAGGCCAAAGATAAACTGAATGGATTTTGTGAAGAGTGATATGAAAGAAAAGGGAGCCAATAATAGTGTGGTAGTAGACAAGCCAAATGAAAAACAAAAACCGTGCTGAGTCCAAGTAAAATGGAACAAGAGATGGTGACTTGTTAAGATGTTTATAATCAAATAATTTTAGGTTTTTAAAGCGCTTTATCCGGACTGTGCAGGTCTTCATAATAAACGAAATTTTTTAGACACAATAAATATTGCCTTTCAGCGTTTTCAATTATTGTATACTACCTACGATTGCTATATATATTTCAATTCATAGCTCACACCTACACCAGGTATTTCATCCATGATACCAATTTCACCGCAAAATGAAGCCAAGTGGATCCAAAACTAGACTATGATTTAGTTCACCGCGACTCCCACGCAACGTGGGTAGAATCTGTACCTATATTATTACCACGAAATGAGATAACTTGGTACAGATTTTTGAGCGTATAGCGCGCACGAAGAAGATAATTATAATATTTGGTATAGTAATTATTTATATTTGGTAAAATCTTACAGACTAATAGCAATGTTACAAATTAAACGTAGGTTGGGAAAATAGCTAGTAATAAGATTTTACATAATATTCTTGAATATCTCTTAACAAATTACTAGGGATATTTCAGATAAATTAATTTACAAATAAGTAGATACCTATAGAGAATTATATAGAGCTCTGCGATACATATCTATCACTAGACATCTATTTATGAATTACAACACTCTGAACCTGAAAACTGATTAATATCCATTTACTCACAGTCATCATCATCATCATCTGCCTAGCCTTTTCCCAACTATATTGGGGTCGGCTTCAAGTCAAGCCGGATTTAGCTGAATACCAGTATTTTACGAGGAGCGGCTGCCTACCAGACCTCCACAACCCATTCACTCACAGTAAAGTTCCGTTAAAAACCAGCGTCAGGCTTTCCACAACTATTTCATAGTCATCAGCCTACTGAATTATAGCCCTATTTAGAGCAATCGTGAAACACACGATGCTAGAGTTGTTTTTTAAGGTGAAACGATTCGCTTCTTTTCTTTTAAATTGAAGTATTTTGTTGTCTGGGGACACTTTTTTAAGATGAGAAATCATCATATGACTTCTTCCACTCTAGGAAGAAGCTGGAAGGTACTCAAATACGAGTACATAGAACAACCAGACCCGAACAATTATCTTTTTTTTTTTTTTTTTCACAACTTTCACACAACGCTGTCTAGTCCCAAGCTAAGCAGAGCTTGTGTTATGGGTACTAGACAACTGATAAAGTATATATAAGTATGTATATATTTCTAAATACATACATATTATAGATAAATAACACCCAGACACAGAACAAATGATCGTGCTCATCACACAAACATTTGTCCTGGGTGGGAATCGAACCCACGACCTCTGGCATAGCAGTCAGGGCCACTGACCACTAGACCAACAGGCCAGTCACATATCTGTAGGCCATACAAACACTTAAGCCGTTTGGGAATCGAACCTGTGACACTTAGCGCAGCAGCCGACCACTCAACCACTGCGCCAACGTTTGCATTGATAAGATTTAACGACTGTATCTGTCAACTGCGATATCTTTTTACAGCTGGAATGCGCAATATGTTACGCATTATTTACTACGGGCGATAAATTTGCTTTTATGACTGTCTTATTTTCACAAGAAAACTTCGGAGCACCTCCAACAGTGTTGGAATTTTCCCGTTTTTCATTCGTAACGTTTTGTCGCCGTCAATAAACAATTTTATTGGTTTTTTGTGAGGGCGACGCAAACGCGATCACCCGTCAAAAATCCACATCGGGCGAATGTAGTTTTAAATTTAAAATAACGATTATAAATTTTTGTACACGGGTTTTCACTTTTGTCTGCTGTTAAAAAAGGTTTCGGTGTTTTATTTGTCGTTGTTTTTTTTATAGTTGCGTTAAATCTTATGGTGTTTTATATTAGTTATGTTATAAAGTATTGAGTTAAATGTTGTTTTTATTTTCTTCAACCAAACTGATATCTTTATTGTCCTCTGTTTTGTATCACAATTGTATATGTAACCTAAGATACATATACAATAGAAAATAACTTATAAAATAAGAAGAAGAACAACCAAGCGGTATTCTAGCATCTACGTTGTAAACATTGTGTTTACCCGCAATTGGCATTAGAACTGTAACAGTACCTAAGAGTTTATGAACGTTTATATATGTGATCAGGGTAAACCTAAATACATAAATAAAGTTATTATCCCGTTTGAAATTCACACAACATTATTTTGACGTACAAAATAACCTAAATAATCAACCCGAAATATGCCAAAGAATTTGTTGAAATATTAAGTCTCGGAACAAAACCAGCCAATCACAGGCCGTAATAACATCGCAAAACATTTGCATTTTATTGAAATACACTCAGATTTGCATCACAAAAGATATCGATACCCGATTATACAAACATAAGCGAAATGAAACCGTCAAAGTGATTTCATATACAATACCTATTTAAGAACAAAAATAAAAACATATAAATATTATTGCTTTCTTTATTTTTTCATTAAAATATTCTAGAATAAATATTCAGCTTTGTATATCATTAGTGAAATGGGACAGAAATTCTGGGAAATAATCTCATTAAAAAATATAAACAAAGTATTATTTTTATTTCATTTGCATGAGTAATATTATTCCTGAACTTGGCTTTGACTCCGTAATTTTATGTATGGGGTCATGAAAGTTCTGCGTAGCACCGACGTAGCGGCGTAGACCCGCGTAGGCGTGCTACGATCTTGTTATGACGTCAGACATTTTAATAGTTCGATCTGAATCGGTTTTGCGAGGGCGTAGTTTGACAAAGTTATTTTAGGGGATTCATAGATTGTGAATGAAACTGCTTCGTGAACTTTTGATTTTGAGACGTTATTTAGTTAAGAAAAGAATAACACCCTTAGACAAGTTATTTTCTGTTAGCGGTATGCGGTACCCGCCAAGCACTAAGTACAAAAGGTATGGCAATGAAATTACTGATCACGTGACTTTCCAATTTTCGCAATTATATTTTTTATTAAAAATGTCGACTATGAATTATAGTTAAATTAGCTGTCCCCCACGATTTCACTAGTTTTTCCAGTTACTGGTCCACTCCCGTAGGTTTTATCGTGAGTTTAGCCTGTAACATTCTAAAGTCTGATAGGTCTTCCCGCTCCACCCAAAAGTGGGAGAAGTCATTTTGATGATTTCCCACCTAAAAAAAACTAAAACAATTATTAAATTCAAACTCGACAAACTGAAACTTTATTTTAATGCGTTGTACTTGAGTACAACGCGTTCAAATAAACAAACTCTTCAGCTTTTATTATAAAGCTATAGAAACTATAATAATTAGTTTAGATTATTTTCTATTGGTAATCATGTAAAATGCCGAAAATTCTTGAGAGTGTTCAATAAACCAGACGTTTAGGAAACACAGCATAATAAGCATGTTTTATGCCAAAATATCACCACAACAACTATGCATACAAAATAGTAAATAGAGACTAAAGTAGCACAACACAAACATATAAGGATAGTGCCTATAAAAGAGAAAATACAACATTTGTGAAGGGACCACTACACATAAACCCAGTTCTTGTCAAAAAGCTTATGTTATAGTTTCATTGACCACTAAACCGCATGAAATCAAGAGTAATCACGCTAAAATTATAAAGATAAAGTTTAATAGATAAAGTAAATTTGTATAAGATGGTGAGAATGTCAATCAATCAATCTAAATATTTATACTTAGATTTTTGAATTAAGTAATTAAAGAAGTCTCAAAAGACAAAAAGAAAAATTCTGCTTACTCATGTTTTGACAAATAAACTATCTTACCTTTACCTTTTAATCTTTGTCAGTCAGTCAGAAAAATTATATATCATATGCTAGTTGGACATTCCAAAGTGTAACTCGATGTGCCCGAAACTACATGGACTTTTTAATCTAGGAATACATAAGCCCGCATAAAAATAGAAAAAGGAGACATACCCTTAGTAGAAGTTTCCTACTTTTGGGTGGGCGACGAAACTATCAAAATCTAGTTTAATACACATAGATAAAGAAAAACCTTAAGGGCCAGGCATTGAGCCAGCCGTGTTCCTTTCTGAAAATCTATGGCCGCGCCAGAACTTTGAAAGCATTATCATAGTGAACACGAATGGCTGCGGTGCTGTACGGTTTTGGCGGGTTCTCCTGACCTTCGCCAGGCCATCGTCCTACCTTATAAGAAGGTCTATATCAACGTGACAATTTCCACATACGAGAAGGATGGTCAGATCACTTTGATATGCTGCCACATAGGGCCTCAAGTTGAAACATGTGATATCTTGTAATCTACACAAATAAACAGTGCTTTGGATGATTTATCTGGATTTTACCTAGGACTAACATTAATTTTGAAATCAACTCTAAATTTTTCGTAGATTCCTTTTATTTATTACATCGTACACGCGTTATGTAGTGAAAAGAAAGCTACAAAAAGTATTATCCCAAGGAAGGTAAACGTTTTCATAAAAAAAATTAACTGTTTAGTATGTGAGCGAAATCCTAGCGGAGAAATAAGCAGGTTATACACATAAACAATTTCATTACTCTGAAAAAGTAATACTAAGGTTACTACTGATCTAATATTTAATAATAAAACCTACACAATATTGTAAATTATGTGAAAAAAGTGTTTATATTTTTTACCAAACACGTTCAGGCCGTTCGGCATGTACCTCCTCTGGAGCACGAAGTATTTGATGACGTGATGGGGTGACCAGACACTAAACTAAGTTATGATTGATAAAAAACAGTTAACTTTATAATAGGATTATTAGCTTGTTAGAAAGAGAGAGAATGCACAAAACCTTAGTGCGGTTTATTTCAGAAGTCCCCATCATCATCATCATCTGCCTAGCCTTTTCCCAACTTTATTGGGGTTGGCTTCCAGTCTAGCCGGATTAAGCTGAATACCCGTATTTTACGAGGAGCGGCTGCCTACCAGACCTCCACAACCTATTAACTGGGGTAACACGGTATTTTATTCATGGCAAGACTGGAGTCAGATTTACTGGCTTCTGACTATCCGTAACGACTGCCAAAGATCTACAAATGACAGCTGGGACCCACGGCTTAACGTGCTTTCCGAGGCACGGAGGAAACTCGTTATGTTAAGATGGTCACCCATCCGCAGATCAACCTTGGCAAGCGTTGCTTAACCAGAAGTCCCCACTAGTTTAAAAATATCAGGGGGATTTTCAAAAGTATAAATATGTAATTGTTATTATAATAATGACATAATTACTAACTTATCTAATAAACTTCTCTGCTGAGTAAAGCGCTGTGAGTTATAATCAGTAAAAAACTCACACTCTCTTTTGCTCCATTCGAGCAAGCGGAGTCGCCTAAATCCGAAAAGGCATCCGGCTTTTTAAAGTCTATATTCTTCTTTTCTTAAACAAAATACTTCTAATAAGTCCTTGAGACATGTCTCAAAAACTAAACTTTCTCCATTGGCTCGAGTGTCAATGCTCGGAAAATGAAGATAGAAAAATGCATTTTGCATTTATTCAGATATTAATATTGAGGGCGGGGTGTTGGCAACACTGATACAGCTATTGTAATAAAGCGAACTCGATCGTTGCTTGAGTACCCAAGTTTTAACGTCGACTCTCGCTTGTCATGTTTTCGTTTAAAAGTTCTTTTATTTATTTTTTGTGCGTAAGTGTAAATAAAAGCATTGCTCGTTGAAGTATCCATTAAAATTGAAAAATGCGTTTCATTATACTTTTTTAAGTACTTACTCTCTCCTCACAATATTTACTCACAATATTTAATGTTTTGCTATTTCATGTCAGACTAGCTTCTGCCAGCGGCTTCGCCCTCGTGAAAGTAAGTTTCTCCATACAAACTTTAGACACCTGTTTTAACCCCTAAGGAATGAATTTTGAAAAATCCTCTGTCAGTACTCGCCTTCGTTATAAAAGGAAACCTGGTGCAGTTCTAGTTCCATTAGTATAGGATGTGTGTTGATATCAGTCAATTACTCCTTTTATAAAGGGTGTAAGGGACAACCCTCCACAAACTTTAAGGGCTTGCTCAGTACACAAATCTGAACATCAAGTTTGTGGAGGGCTGTCTCTTACACCCTGTATAATTATTTAGATTAACAACGAACGTAACAAATTAATAATTACAATTTTAACTAGGAAAAAAACTGCCACCATATTATGATTTAATCACTATTTATTTATAATATACACGTATAAACCAGTATTACACTAACACACATTTTCCATTCGCTTGATCACGTAACAGAACGGGGTACAATGGCCAATCAGTATTTCATGTAACATATTGTCATCGAACCAAATTGTAAAACGTCCACAAACAACAGCTTTACTTAGCTATACACAAGACTATTCGACATCTATCGAGTCTATAGCAGATATACTATTTTGGATACCTACTATTCTAGTGCGCAATTGTTGATCTAAAGAGCACTATTAGTTTATTTTAAGAACCTAGTGCGTTTTTTAAGTAGAGAATCATCAGAATAACTTCTCCCGCTCTTGGGCGAAGCGGGAGAACTTTTATTGACTAAACCCCACCCCGTTCCTTCTTTGCCTTCGTTCCAAGGTCCCGGGTTTTCCTTTTGGAAAGCTACCCATGACCCCAGAGGCTTTGAACTTGCTAGGCCCCTACAGTTTGCTGACATCTCTTCGAAGCGCGAACATCGTGCGTACATCGTCATATTCACTCTAGCCTTGAAGACACCTAAATGATAATCTCATTCGTATTCGTGTAACTACCAAACGAGTTTTAGCTACTAAAGCACCTGTAACACATACTCTCAATATTGGTACACTCACGCAATCACTATTTTCTAGCACTCAAATCAGAATCACTTGTAAATCTCCATTTACCAATTTAATACCCGCACTATTAGCGCTCCCAAGGCACCTCTAAATCTAGCCTAAAATGTCCGAAGGAAAGCTTACACATAGATTCACATTATCAGCAACTACATATCATTTTAACTACCCATTTAATTCTAACGTAACGCACACACATTAAATTCATTAACTGAAATTTCCCGTTAATGATGACGCGAATGTGAAATAGTATCGCGACGGATTTTGAAAGTTTCACGAGAATTTAATGCACTATTTAATGTGTGCATTGCGAATTAAAAGTTTAGAGCTAAATAGTTAATGGTGGAGAGGAAGTATGGCTGGAAGTTTGTCGTGGTATAACGAACGTAGTATTGTGATTATTTAAAAAGTAAATAACTAATGTATTGAGTAGCTTAGCAGAAGTTTATGCTCGGGGGTGTTCTTTGCAGCGCAGAGTAATTGAAGACTATTGTGTATGTCGGTAATTATCGTTTTTATTCCTAGAAGCACTATAATGTATTATTGTTATAAACATTCAATCCACTTAGTGGCTTAACGTCCGTCTTGCGTCATGTTGAATAAAAAATTAAATCCTTTCTTTTACCTAGCGAATTCAAACATCTTAGTATTCTATATTTACTTAACCTTCATTATGGATACGTCTTGTTTAGAGCAATCGATCACGCTTTTCACTAAATGTCTTCTCTCCCGTTTTGGGTAGAGCCAGAGGCAGTGTCGGACATTTATAGACTAAAACTCACCTGTGTTGCTCTTTACGCTCCATGTCACAGTAATTATTTCAAAATGTCCCACAGATTAAAAAAATTAGAGAGACTTTTGTATCCTAATGGATACGTAATTATTTTGTAGCAAATAACTGCTTTTAGCTTTTTTTTATTGTAAGGAATTTTATTGTAACATCAAGACAGTCATCTACTCGAAAGGTCCAGCATTGGATATGTCCAAGTGACCTACTCAAGGAGAGTCATTGAGTCATTAGTTAACGTCCAACGCTGCTGGGATCATGGGGCTATTAGTTTTTTTATGACTGGACTATTTTTCTAATGGTTAGTGACCCTGACTGCTATGCCGGAGGTCGTGGGTTCGATGCCCACCCAAGACAAATGTTTGAGTGATGAGCACGATCATTAAAATTTGTTCTGTGTCTAGGTGTAATGTATTTATAATAAATATGTATGTATTTAGAAATATATAAATATGTTTATCAGTTGTCTAGTACTCAAAACACAAGCTCTGCTTAGCTGGGGATTAGATGGCGATGTGTGAAAAAGTTGTATAATATTATTATATTATTCATGGGACGAGGCGAATACCTGATAATAGTAATAGTAGCTTCTATTTTTGTGGTAAGCTATAAGACTACTCGAATGGTCAACGTCAAACCATTAAAGCTGTCCGAGTGACCTACTGAAGGAGAGTCATTGAGTCATTAGTTCACGTCCAACGCTGCAGGGAGCATGGGGCTATTTGTTTCTCTCCCCAATTAGTTCAGAGTCCCATGTCAATTGGTGAGATATCTCCTCGTTTTCCTTTACTGTTACAAATCGAGATGCGGCGATACCATTACATATATTATGTACGAGTCTATCTATGTTTAGTCGAAAAGGTGACACGAAAAATCATATCTAATTTTAATGGTATTTTAAGAAACATTAATATATAGATAGGATATCCTATGGATGTGAGATTCATAAGATTGGTCGTTGTAGTGACAGTTAAAGAAGCCTTTGTCCAACAGTGCACGTTTTTGAAATGATGATGAAAAAGAATAAAGCAGCAAGATGAGATTTGAATGTGTGACTGATTGTAGATAGAAAATTAGCAAATAGCGACACTATCAGGCGGTATAATACAGATTTGTTTTATTTAAAAAACGAGTCCAATGATTCTATTTTAGCTGTTATTAAAACCAAGCCCGAGGTTCCTTTGGATAATTAACGCTATTATTCACAGTTTCAGATTAGGTCATCCACGCCCACTTGACAAAATTATAATGTAGTTTATTAGATTTTTAGATAGTAGAACGACTATAAAAGCAATCTTAAGGCTGGTTACAGACGTACTGATAAAATAATATTATGTTAGTTTCAGCTTCTCATGTGCATACTTACCGTAAAATTTGCAAGCTACGAAAAAATATCTCACCTGTGCCAACTACCCTTAACTTACTTAGCTTAACTTTTGTTATATTTATTTTTTATTTAAAAAGCCATTGGCTCTCACTACAAATTACTCCTGTGTCATAGATGCGTTCACAAACAATATAAACTCACATACACAAGACACGCAGTCCCGGATTTTTTTTATATGTCAATTGAGCCGGTTGCCTCTAATCTGCCAGTGTCACGTCGAGTCCCGGAATTTTATTACCATCTGTCTCGCGACATGCAGCGCTGCAGGCAATGGCCCATCGACTGCCATGTTGGATAAGGGGAGATCCGGATACAAGACCTTTTAATCAACATTTCACCCCTTTTTTCTGAGTAATTCCCTCTACTCGACTCAATCGAATTGCTCGCTTGTTATCTGTTGATATTATGAGAAGGTTTTTTTGGTAGTAATAGTGACTGATTCGATTCGAGTTTAGAATGCTATCTTCGAAAGGAGTCGGAATACTGGCCTTCGATATACATTTACGATATCTAAATTATGTTGTTTTATGTTTTTTCGTTGTTTATTTTTAATTTAACAAATTGAATATATTTTTTAATTGTTTTAAACTAGTGCTTGACTACAATATCACCTGATAGTTAGCAGTGATGTAGTTGATGGCGAAGCGCACTAGTTTATTAAAAGCCTATTCATTCTAGCCGTAGTTACTCAGATACCCGCGAAACGAGACACAATAGTAAAACAATAACAGCGCGGTCTCATAGGATTCAAACGTTAAAGTACAATCGGACGGGAAGAACACAGTACACAAATAGTTCCAGTTCTTTTTTGCGTACATCGCAGTATAAACGAAGAGGTATAAATGAATATTCGTAGTAGTAATTTTCTTTGATATTCGAAGTAGTGTAATTTCCCAGCACCGATGCATCGGCATTGCTAAACTACGCTAACTTGAATAATATTTTCATAAGTTCACTTTGCGCCGCGTCGACGAAAGTCAACATTCCGGGACTTCGTATTTTCACAGCACTCTTTCAAATATCGAACGATAAACAGCCGATTCAAACGAATACTCTATATCGCAAATACCTAGGAATGTTCTAACTACTAAAAACATAATGTAGGGTACTTAAACTGATGTCAATTTGTAAGATGTTAAGGTATGTTTTTTATACTGTATGTGAGCATTAATGAATTTGCAAAACAGTATTTGTGAAAATTTTACCTTCAACTTTATTGAACTTAGTTAAATTATTGCCTCAAAATTCAGATAATTTTAACGGGTCATTGTACATTCGTCACATTGTCGACTCGCCACACTTTTGAAAAATCCCATACATTCATTGTTAACTCGTCACAACCACAAAAAAATATTATTTATTAATAAAACTTGTTGTAAACTCGACACACATTTTAATTTCATGCTATTTTTAAGGAAAGTAGCGTTAGCAAGTAAAGTTCTAGCTTTTACATGAAACAAACTCTTCAAACCCAAATGAGTTATTTGGTTAACAATAAAATAAATAAGGAAATATATCAAAAGTTTCTGGGCACGCCGTCATTGAGGCGGTAAGTCTCCTCTTTGAGGAGTGGTTGGAAAAAGGTCACGGCGTCCTCTCGTTCCGTATGACACAGGTCCTCACCGGACACGGTAAGTTCGGGAGGTTCCTGCATCGGATTATGGAGGAAAGGACGTTGAGGTGTCGCCACTGTGTGGACCGCCCGGAGGATACGGTGGAGCACACGGTAGAGGTGTACCCCGCTTGGGCGGAGCACTGCCTTGTCCTTGTGGAGGCTATTGGTGGCAGCGACCTCTCGCGCCGGGCTTTGGTGCAGGCCATGGTCCGGAGCGAGAAGGGGTGGCGGGCGATTGCCTCCTTCTGCGAAGCAGTAATACTAGCGAAGGAGGCTGCCAACCGCGAGCGCCACCGCCGCCGAGATCCCGATTTCCGACCACCGTAGGCGCGGGCTCGCACTGAGTAGCACTGGGTAGCACGCCGTCTGGCAGTCTGGTAACGGCGCTTTCTATTCCTCGCGCACCTCAAGGAGATGTCAGCAAATTATAGGGTCTCGGCAGGGCTTCGAGCCTCTGGAGAATACGGAAAATCCGAAAGGTTGTCACCGTGTCCCCCAGATCGAATGCAACGAAGGAACGGAGTAGTGGTTTAGTTAGTAAGAGTCTGACACGCCCTCCCGCTCCACCCAAGAGCAGGAGAAGTCATTCTGATGATTCCCCTAAAGTAATGAAATTCATTTTTTCTATAACCGTTGTGAAGTAAAAATTGTAAATCAGCTGAATAGAAAATCCTTAAACCCAACCTATCAGCTGAATAGAAAAGCCTAAACCTGATTTTTTAATTAGATTTAAGGTGATTTATTATTATGATCTTATGATTTGAGAAAGTCATAAGAGAAATATTAGTACCTATGTTAGTGGTAAATCAGCAAGTAGTAATGTATACTTAGCTGCGAATTAGGTACTGTAATTAAAACTGTGATAGTAGTGATTTTATAAAGATTGTCTATAATTTAAAAAAGTACATGATTATTTTTTTATTCTTGTGTTTGAGTTCTCTGCTGTCCGTACGTAGAAAACACGTGTGACGAGTTTACAATACTCCAAAATATTTTATTAAGAAAAAATAAATTTGTGGCGAGTTTACACATATTTTTAACAATGGGGAATGGAATGTGTGTCGAATGTACAATGACCCATTTTAACTGTCCATGTAGTAGGTATAGTGATACACTTAAGCTCTAAAGTGGCTAGACTTCATGGCCTTTTTCAGGGTAACTAAATGAAAAAATAAGACATCCTATTTATCTTTGTCACCACTTCACAACAAAGAAGACCGTTATTTTTTATACAAAGTGTTAAAATCGTTTACATGTTTGACCCGAACACCGAATTTTATTTTACCAAAAAAAACATTATCACTACCAAAACTACAATATTATCAAATAAAACAAAACTGAACCGCACTGCAGTTGAATATTTTGCAGGAAACAAATCAATCAATACATCGCAATTGATATAAACGATCAACATGACAGCAGCAATAAACTAAATTTTTCCACTACACTTATTTTATGAAGGGAAAACTGCGCTTTGGCAAACAACCCGATCGACAATATAACAGTCAAGTTGTAAAATCCACAAGTAAAAAGAAACGCAAGACAAATAAACGAAAGAGGAAAATAATATCAAGAATATTACAGGCTGGTATTATATTCCAGTGTCTTCACAACCCTAATTGAGCAGAAAACTCAAGTGGAACTCAAAAAGCAATCGAATGAAATAAAAAAGCAAGACATTCATACAGCCTACGAACGTATTTGAAAATACTTCAACGACCAATTGAACCAATTTGTTTTCAGAACCCAATTCAATAAAAACTAGCATCATGAGTTTAATAACCGCTAAAAAGAACATACCTCTATACGATTTTAAACTGAAGAAACCGTTAAAGCTAATAAATAAAAATAAGAAAAAAAAGTACATTCCTTTTTCAAATGCAGCCAAGTTCCTTTTACAAATTCTTGGTTGGCTATAAATGATATTTTACAGCTAAAGTTGAAACGGGATTGGCAATCAAATCAATAGCGAGTCATCGAATCTACTTTGTAGAAAGTGGGGCTGGATCCGGCCAACCGAGTGAAATTTAAGGGTCATAAATATAGTAGGTACGGCCTTAAAGCTCAAATCGTTTTTATTATACTTATTTTTAGGTAACGATCAGGTTTAACATTTAATAAACGGTTGATGGGTTGAGGGTTAATTTTGTCTTTATAAATTGGTTTATTATAAGGTCACCCGTAAATAGGTCATAGGTCCCGGTGGTCATTCGTAGAACTTTGACAGTTGTTATAGGTGACCCCAGAAAGTCGAACCATCAGTCCATCGAAGGAGTAAGTATCGTGTTATCCAGTAACTGGGTTGTGGAGGTCTGGTAGGTAGTTACTCCATATAACACACGGGTACTTAACAGCATTCGGTTAGACTAAAAGCTGACCCCAAACTAGTTGGGAAAAGGCTAAGGAGATGATGATAATAATTATATTATATAGGTCACTCGTGAAGGCGTCACGCCATTTTTGTTGTTACTAATTAGCTGGACACTACCAAGACCGTTGTTACAATTACAAAGGGACTGTATTAATTAAGCGCCTCGCTAGCCCATTACATATTATTATATTATCTAAGGCACGTATATACGAGTACGTAGCTTGGCACGCCACAATCGCGACGATAAGTCCTCTCTGTGAAGAGTTGTTAGAGAGGCGCCTCAGCGTACTCACTCTCCGCCTGAAGCACGTCCTCACCGTTATTTCTTACATTAAGGAGCTTTTGTATTTAAAATATAGGTATATAATATTTTTTTTGCAAATAGGTTTAAAAACACTTTTTACTCGTTATTTTTTTCGTTAATATAAACTAGATTAGGCCTGTGTTTCATAAATGATTACGTTGAAATGAAGCGCAGAAACAAACTCAGATGTTCAAATCATATGAGGACTATGCAGAATAGTGTTTCAGATGGTCTTTTGAGGAGCAAATTCCATAATTTGGCAAATTTACGATTAGACGTAGACGTATTAGTATACTACAGCTTTGATCAATTTCAAATTTGACGAATTACCAACTTGACAAATGTCGTACAACCCCTTTTGAGGACAGAGCGACACAGATTTAAGTAGACCTGTCCAGTCAGTGCAGTTTCTCAGTATTCGTTTTCGTGTATTAGGGACATCCCCCCAACGCCTACATAGGCGTTACTCCAAATGGATTATAGGACTGTAAAGGAGCAACGAGTGCTTCTATGTTTGCGCACACGCTTAATCATGTATATTATATACCTAATATTTAAGTACGTACTTGGCTAATCTCTGTTTAAATTGGTCGCCATGATGGAAATGCAGCCAGAAGCTAATGCTTTCAACCGCATTTGAACAACAAAAATATTCTTTGTCGTTCAATATCATAAAGTACACTGTAAATAAGCTTCATCATACTTCTGAAGAACATCGTTGTCAAGCGAAAAACATCGGTATTTCTCTTTAGCGAGTTAAGTTAAAGTTACAACTTCGCTTATACAGACTTAAGTCTTATCAATGAGTTGTGGTGAGTGGTAAGTCAATTACTAACTTAACTCCAACTTAACTTTGATAAAAAGGTCGTTGACGTCGCTTGAGAACAATACATTGGGTTTGTATGAGTTGGCAAACGGATTGTTGGTTATTAAAATTAATGTTTGAATGCTTAAATCGTTTTATTGTTTCCTTCTTTATAATATAATCAAGTGAGAGGTAAACCTTGCTAAGGCAGCGGGATTGTTTGGAAGAGTAACAACAGCCCTAAAACGCAATGGGCCATTGAAGGAATGCTAGTGAGTTTGAGTTAGTAAAAGGCTAACACTCCTTCTAGCTCCAACCAGAACAGAAGAAGTTGTTTGAAGACTTCCTCAAATAAAAAGGAGCCCTAAAAATCGCATAGAGTGCGTCTAATGAAAGCGTGCTGTGCGTGTGCGGTGAAGGAAAACATCGTGACGAAACCGGCATGTCCTAGAACCAAAAAATTCGAAGACATGTGACATCCACCAATCCGCAATGGGCCCGCGCGGTGGATTATGACCCATTCCCTCTCCTAGAGAGGAGGCCTGAGTCCCAGCAGTGGGAACATTATAAGGCCGCTAATGCTAATGCTAATGAAAGCGTGACCTGGAGTTTTTTTTTAAATTTCATTGGCAACATTAATCAACCGCAATTGTAGGAAATAAAAAAAATTGTGAAATGTCAAAACATGATTTTCCTACTAGTTAGTAATATCACATACAAAATTTTTGGATTTAAACTCTTTTTCTCAGGTCGCACTTTCGTTAGACGGACAATAATTTATTGCTCACAGGTCGATGCAGGAAGATGCAGTGTTCAAAGGACTCCCACAAGACCGACGACATGGTGGGGGTCACGAAAATTAGACGGATGCGAGGCTAAAATGATGATGGTGGTAATGGGTTTTATTTTAATTATAGATCGCCCTATTTTCCTGCCGTCTGCAAATCAACAAGTGCCAAGCATTTTTCCGACTAAGTTGAAGTCGGCTTCCAGTCTTACAAGATGCAGCTAAATACCAATACCAGGAACTGGAATCCAGTAAATGGGGAACACCATAAGTACTTCTGGCAAGATTGGTTGTCAAGGTTTTGGTTTTGTAAAACTACCGATCAAATCTGTCAAAAATCTATTTACTTATCTACATAATAATCCTCTCGTTCCGGTGGAACGAGGGAAACTTTCAGACTTTTACACACTTAAACTCACCTATGTTCTTTTTGCGTTCCAGGACTGCAGTAACTCTTTCGTATTTGTTTTTTTATTCAAAAGACTGGCTGGCATTAGTCCCCAATATAACAAAACCCATGTAAACTCCGGTTCTCATCACACCCAGGAAATTATTATCTACATTAATCTTTCCGAATCAGACAAATAGCCTGTTTCAGCCCAGTAATTACTTTCTGAACAGCTAAGCGTCCCCAACAAACGGACACAATAACGAGTTTTTATGAATTAATTTGAGCGCGGGCCCACCGTCTGATATTCATGATTTATACAGGCTCAAATTAATCGCGGTGAACCTCCCCGGCTATCCGTATCGTCTATTGTTTCTCCCCTTTTGTTGCGTGACATATTGTAAAAAAAATTACAAATGATACCGTAGGACTTGAACAATTGAAATTAACTGGGCCATGTTTTGTTTTTGGAGTTTTTTTTTTTAAGATGGTTTTCATTTCTTTTGTTTTAGTTCGATTTAATCACAGTGCACGCAATGCTAATAAGGAATGTTTTGACTGTGGTGACTATTCGTGCCTGCTAAGGTCGCGTTCCCACTTTGTCGTGACGACAGATAATCGCATAGTTTTTAGTGTCGTGGCTTATAAATATTATTTAAATGGAGGTGAGGAGTTCACATATAGAACGACAGGACTAACTGTTGTCTACGACTTTTTTGCGCTGACAACAGATTACCATGACAGCGGAAACGACTAGACGTAAAACAATGAAAAATTTTCAACCGTGGTTGTATAACTTGCTAGTGATGTGAAAACGACAAAGCGTTATCTAATGGGAACAGCTAGATACAATGTCGCTAATTGGTAAAAAGATTGACGATAAACTGTCATTATAATGTGAATAGCTAGTCCGACAATAAATTAACCGTTACGACATAGTGGGAACGTGGCCTAAGACGTTTCGATTCTTTGTTAATATTTAAGAATCCAGTAACTAGCAAATTCGCTTGCGTTTCTAAACTTTTGGAAACCAGACTGAAGTCTGCAAAGCTTGGAAGTAAAATAAAAATAGTGATCCAATCGAACTACTTCAATAATTGAGCAGTTTCCATAAAATTCTACTACCACATTTTTGCAGTACTTCCATTATCAAAAGCATTAAAATGCATTCTCCGAATAGCAACATTTTAGCAGAATAGCCATTATCAAATCAATTCGACTGCAACTGCGACCATAAAAGCTACAAAACAAGTGAGGCACGCATACAACGTTCATATAGAATGGTTTAAGAGTGCTTTTCCAACTGGAATGTACGAGATAGATGGGTGGTACGTGGGGAAAAGTTCACCAATGGAATGACATCATTTTCTTAGTCGTAGCACAATTCTGGTGATGACGATTTAATGGTGCTAGATATTAGCACACACAAAAAAACGAGAGATACATATGAATGTAGAAAGACAAGTGCGCAAATGACGCGTCCACACTTCCAGCTAATAAAAATTAGTTAAGCATCCTCGCACCAATCACAGCGTTCCATAGTTTCACTACGCTTTCTCTCACTTTAAACTTCTTTAACAGCTTTAGGAAACACAATCACATATCTTCACAGCGCCGCTACATATACTCGCATCTTTAAGCTAAGCTTCACACACCATCATCCACCTAGCCTTTTCCCAACTATATTGGGGTCGGCTTCCAGTCAAGTCAGATTTAGCTGAATACCAGTATTTTACGAGGAGCGGCTGCCTACCAGACCTCCACAACCCATTAACTGAGGTAACACGGTACTTCATGGCAAGACTGGAGTCAGATTTACTGGCTTCTGACTATCCGTAACGACTACCAAAGATCTTTAAATGACAGCCGGGACCTACGGTTTAACGTGCTTTCCGAGGCACGGAGGATACTTGTTATGTTAAGATCGTCACCCATCCACAGACCAACCTAGGCAAGCGTTGCTTAACCTTGAAGATCGACCTGTGCGCCTGTTATTATCTAGCCACGAGCTCCTCAGCCACGAGCTCCCCGACGAGGGTCGAAAGGCTCCCTTAAATACAGCATGTACACAAAAGAGTATAGAGATATAAATCTAGTGAGCCAATGCTACCGACATAAAAGCTTTACGCCGCCGTATGACAAGGATCGTACATTTTATTTGCATGCATGTAGTCGCGACAACGTCAAATGACAGACTTAATAAACAAATGAAATGTGCGCTCCCTGTATTTTTATAGCGACGACACTTTGCAATTTCTTATCGTGAGTGGAAACTGTTGAAAGCGAATTACTTACGTCACATGTTTTGATTTTAAAAGCAAAAGAAGACAGTACTATATTCTTTGCATAGAATAAAACAAAGTTGCTTGGCCACATCAGTCTGTTTATCCACTAATTCCTCGTCCGTCACTTAACGAATTTTGATGAGGATAATAGTTTTGTCTTCTTCTGTAATTGTTTTGCACTTTTTAGTGTTCTTTTTTCCTGCATCCTAGCATCGTTTGCTTGCCCTGGTACTAAATTTATTTACAACGACAGAAATATCTTCATTTTTATAGTGAATTCCCTATTTAAAACCAATCACACATCCTCTTTTATCTCTTAACACTTCATTCTATTTCATCATTATTTTAGCTGAAAGATGTCTGACAACTGCTAGACTTAGGCCTCACATAAAAACTCGTTCATTAAATTCCCGCGATCCTCACCGTATATCGATCTACGAGTGTGCGAGGTCTTTCACTGCATATTTCGATACACAGTCGCCACTTCAGAATCGTTCGGTGTTTTCAAGGGATATATTCATGACTAGCTTTAGCCTGCAGCTTCGCCCGCGTACATAAAATATAGCCTATGTCACTCAGGAATACAGCAGCTTTCAATTGGTGAAAAAATTTTAGCAATCGGACCAGTACTTCCACAGATTACCTCATACAAACACAAACTTTACCTCTTTATTATATTAGTATAGATGATATCTAACGTTTGGTGTTGTGAATTTTCCTGAACACCCTCATTTTCAGCAGCCTTGAAAGAGTTTATGAAGCAAACTGCATATTCGACAAGTGAAAGACTGTTCAGGACGCGCCGCGTTTCAATAGACATCTTAAATCAAGCATAATGTCGTTCTTTGTGTAGCGGATTTCGGCGGCGACAGTTTCGCGCCGGAAAAGCACTTAACTTAAAATGGTGTGCTTATATGAGTACATATGTAAAATAGTTTCTACACCTGGATGTCAGTAGTTTTTGTTGGGGAATTTTTATTTGTTTTTTTTTTTATTGAAAACATTGGAGAAACATCTATGAAACTTTTTTTCATGGGCATTTTCATTAATTAATTTTAAATTTCTAGGAAATTCTGTAAAAACGTTTGAATATGTTACATTCGCACAATAATTTAAAAATAGTGACTAATTTCTGTATCAAGAAGTTATTACATTCTAAATTTTATCGCGAACCTATCAATAATAATACAAGGGAAGAGGGTTATAAAGTACTTTGAATAAAAACTCTTAGTAGCACAATGTAGTGCAACAGAATGTGTAAGGTGATAGGGCACATATGCGGCCGCCATTGCAATTCCTACCGCGTCGCACTTCTATTTGCAACACACGTACGACTTTTGCTTACCTCACCCGTGTGGTTTTAAAAATGGCGTTAGAATTTTAAATTCATAACAGATTTTCCCTACTTTTTCATAACATTCTTGGAATGGAACAAAAGTAGTATTTCACAACTAGTACGGTAATTTCTTGAATGTTTTCTTAGCGTAGAAATGTTTCCTACATAAAAAAGAAAGTAGGTATTTTAAAATTCCGTGACGACATTCCATTTTTCAAATTTGAGTTATCACTCAACTTTTATAGCAAGTTTACCTAGCGAGAATCTCTTAATAAAAACTAAACTACCAAAATTCCGTCCCGGAATTCCATTTTTTAAATTTATTTGATTTACAGAACTGGCTATTAATAAACCAGAGAGTAAGTTTTCATTTTTTAATGTGAACCAACGACACTAGTCCCAATTACTCGTGTCACTGGCCAGAATTATGTAAAGTTCAATAATTTGTTATTCTTATTACGTTATGATTAAGTTAAAATGTCAGTAAATGTTAATACTTTGTAAGCGTGGGTATTATTTAATATGCTCGTGTACAATCTGTTATGATAATGTAAGTATCTACCTTCTACGTACAAAGTTTAAAGGTAAATCTGTCGAAATTATTCTAATAGCTTACTCGTAAGGTAATTTTCCTTTTATCAGGCTTATAATTATTATAATTAAATTTGGCTTGGTAGTTGCTGCTGCCATACAAATGTGCCTACATAATCAAAATGTATTAAATTATAAATATTTATTTTATAAAAAAATAAACATATTACCTGAAATTAACGACTTCAGGCTTATTTATTTACTACAAAGAGTCAAGCGGTTTAACAGGTAATAAACCTGAAAACCAAACCTGGTACGGTTCAAAGGTAAGTCCATGTCCCCCAGATCGAAGGCAACGAAGGAACGGGGTGGGGTTTAGTCAGTAAGAGTCTGACATGCCCTCCAAAAAAAAACCTGCTAGGAGCACGAGAATTACCTTGAAGGTTGTGCTTTGGTATGTAAATGGATTTGTGGTTTTAATTATTAGACGTGTGACATGTCCTCTCGCTTGACCCGTAGCGATGGAAGACATTTGATAATTTCCCAAATCAAAAAAATATAATATAAATTTTAATCATTGAATAAATATATAAACGTGAAAACATACTCCATATTATTATAAAAATGACTTCTATTTCAACTCACGTACCTACCACAGCGGAAACGTAAAGCGGAAAGATTTGTATTTTTAGTTTGTAATGAAGAAACTCCAAAAATTCTGGTTGGATTTTAAAAATGATTTGACTAGTAGAATCCTATTTTATCACTAAGAGCAATAGCGCACTGGCCGCTAGTGCGCTATTGCTATAAGGGCCGATTTTTCAATAGCCGGATATCTTTTAATTGAGGAATAAAAATTACGATTTGACAGTTTTTGCATAGAACATATATGTCACACAGCGATTTTTATTCTTTTGATAAAAGTTATTCGACTATTGCAAAATCGGCGCTAAGAGTTAGTATTTATTAAGTATTATTGTAGAGCTTAATATTTTCTACTTAGACGCGGGCGAAGCTGCTGGCAAAAGCTAGTGTTTCATATACCTCTACCATTCACCCCTTTAAAAACACGGTACCCTAAGCTACTTACTTTTTATTCTCATTCTAAAGTAAATAAGCCAAGCCACATTTCTACCCGCCTCCCTCGTGGCCGTAAACCAGAAGCAATGGAGCCTCTCCGGGGAGGCGAGTTGCAACTTGCCGCCAGCACTCGCTACTCGCAGCTATTTAGTATTGCCACAGACACTCGCTACTCGCAGCTATTTAGTATTGCCACAGACACTCGCGGTACCCCAGTACTACTTACCTACAATTGAATTTACTTTATCAACTTATTGGCTCGGTTGCAACTATTTATGTTTGATGAGAAAAAGCAATACAATTTCCGTTCGTTTTGTTAGTGAAGTTAAGGTTTTCAATTACTTAGGTTTTATTTTATTTAGTTACAGTATTATAACACCTTTGGACACTGTTCCAAGATTTGCGTCTATAAGTTACACTGTGGAATATATCGACACTTATCAGAAGGAAAGTTGTAAACTAGTGACATTTTCACAGTTCGTAGCAGGCATGCATCACATATGGGTTAAAAAAAGTTTACTTAAAATTTTGTGAATTTTTGAAAAAGAACTTAGAAGTAGGTTAAAAAAAATTAGACTTCGCCGAACATAGTCATGGCTTAAATGGTTCTAAATTGTCTGTACTATCTTCGCCTTAAAGCTTTGAACCCATCTTCCAATAACCCTGTATATGGACGACATAAAATCGGTCAGCTACGGGTCAACAAACATTTCAATTTCAGCCTGTATTTTCAGTCTATCCTTGCTACAAGTTTGGTTGAAAGTTACTGATTATTAAATTACTTGACCTATTAAGTATTGTTGACTTTATAATACTAAGGGCCTGTTTCACAATGTCCGAGTAGGCACTACTCACTGAATAAATTAAAAAATGGAACAGATTTTGTATGAAATTATCTGCCAAGTAAGATACTCGAAACTTAATCATAGGTGGTGAAACAGGCCCTAAGGCTTGTTTGAATTAAACATTTTGACTTTAAAACTGCCTTAAGTTATTCCACGTGTATGCTCAAATTTAACCACATCTAAGCTGTTACCCCAGTTAATGGGTTGTGGAAGTCTAGTAGGCAGCCGCTCCTTGTAAAATACTGGTATTCAGCTTAATCCGGTTTGACTGTAAGCCGACCCCAATATAGTTGGGAAAAGGCTAGGCAGATGATGATAAGGTGTTGCTATCTTTCTATTTTGTCAGTTTTATGTATTTTTATGATATTTATTTTAATATACAAATATAATAGCATATATTTATACAATAATTGGGGGAGGCCTATGCCAAACACACAAGATCAATTATTGATCTTGTGTGTCTCTCATTCATTTGATTTCCGCAACTTTCACTAGGTCGGACCAAATGAGGTTTACCTTGTGGGCCTGTCAACGCTGCGTCTTCCAACACTATTCCAGAACCTTTCGGCCCCATCGACCCGTGGACCGTTTACTCTTGACTTAAAAACAATAAAGCGAAACGGATAAACTTATTTACCACAAAGTATATTAAACTTATTCATCACAACCGTTGACATAAGACAGTAAAAGTGTATTTAGGATTAAAATGTTCCCAAAACAGAAAGGACAAAAAAAATTAAACATAATGGCCCGAATTCCAACCCTTTCGTTTCCGAGAGAGTCAAATATGGGCGGTGCTAAGCTTTTGATCCTCTTAGACGTTTTGCACTCTATTATGGTCTTTGTTTTAAGGGATTAAAGTTCATTATATTTTGTAGCTTAGGACGAAACCAGTACAGCGATTTCGTGTCCATTTACTTACTTTTATGATGATAATTATAGTATTTAGTGACATACGATGTATAAATGTTGGCTTTAGTGATGACCTTATTATTTTTTTAGGTATTTATATTGTCATTTGTAGAGTTTTGACTGTCGTTACTGTAATAGCATGGCATAATCAGCCTTATAATGTTCCGACTGCTGGGACTCAGGCCTTCTCTCTAGGAGAGACACTATGCCTTAATTCTCTAGGCGGACCCAGTTTTTGTGAATTACAGTATATAGCCTGTAACGATTTCCTCACCATATTTGCCATCACGGATTTGAGAGCAGTGGTGATGAAATAATTTAGACAAACTAAGTCTCCTGCCTAAAATCCATGACTCGTAAGGTTGATCTCATGAGGTTCCTAAGGTCGCATCGCAGGTTTGTGTTTAGGTTCATATAAGAACGTTGGCTGTCTAGTAACGATCTTTACGTTTAAACGTTTCGCTTACTCTTCGACTGGCTTTTCAAATAAATATTTTAAAGTGTCTCTAAGACAAAACATATTGCCTCCATTTACTAAATAATGCAATCTTTTTAGAATTCCAAAGTAAGTAAAATTTGCCCTATAACTTATTTTTATTAGCAAATATATCAACACGACGTCTGCATATTTAACGTGGATTGAGAGTCCAAGACTTATAGCTCGGGATCAAGTAGTTTGTACTTGTATTGGGTTCATGTCCAGGCGGTATTCGACGTTTATGGGCTCAAATTATTTATACGATGAGCCGTTTCTTGTAGGCCAAAATTACGAAATTCTGTCTTATTTACCTTGTTTATTTATTTTATTTATTGAAACAGGCGCTATCTCCGCAAAATGGGGCTGTCATTTTTATGTAGTATTGACTACCTCAGCGAAGCTTGCTGAGACGGCTGGCTTAATTACATTTGCTGTCAAATACTGCTAACAGTATATCGCGAAATCGTAACAGTATGTAGCACTACAATCGCGATCTCAATTTTTTTTTGCTGACGAAAAGCCTACTTTCGGACAGGACAACTTGTCTAAAAGGGCTGCCGCAAATCGTCTTTGGCCCGTCATATGATTGATTGATTGATTGATTGATATATACATTATTGTACACCTTAAAAATAATTAGGTATATGCCTTATTAATTATATACCTTCTAAAGGCCCAAGACCCCGAGGATCCTAAGATAAATAAATACATTAAAATAATAACTTATTAACATACACACAAGTTTTTGAGGAAAATAAAGGAATATACAATTAAGAAGAAAACAAACAGAGAACACATTAGAAGTAGCCGTGGGCTACAAACTACAGGCAAAGCCTCTAAAAAACCTACTTATGAAGCTCTATCAAAATGACCTAGGATTAATAATTATTCCTTTTGAAGTACTTGATATGTTATGCTCATTATAACTAGATTACAATGAAAACACTAAGGTCACCAACATAATTATATAGATCTATCTTGGTGACCTAAGATTAATAATAATTCCTTTTGAAGTGAAAGAAAGAAAGAAAAAATGTTTTATTTGGCACACATATATATACACACAGTGTAGTAAAAAAATAAAGTGCTTTATGTCTTGCTCATTATAACTAGATTATTCTACAATTATGCCTACCTATTCATTTTACTTAGGTAAAAAAGTTCATTGCGTGTCTAGAATCTAGTTTACTTTTGATAAATGTGTAATATAGAAACACACCTGTAGCGTATTATTAACCAAGTTCATAATAACAGAAATTATGATCGTAGTTAGTTGTATATAATTAAATCATTGCATGTGTCATAATACTTAGAATGGCTGAAACTGTAATAACGTACGCATATTTTATTCTAGTTCTCTGAAAACAACTATATTATGAAACCTTGTTTTGTTAATAAGAATTTATTTCGTAAAATTGGAGTTAATGAAATATTTCAATTTTTATTCGTTTTCAGGAATTTGTCTAGGAAGTTTCCTAGGAAAATAGTTTACACCCGCAATTTCGCACCTACGTTTGACACGGATTGCCGAAAGGTTAGTTCAGTGTCTCCAGATCGAAGACAACCGAGGAACAGGGTGGGAAAAGTCTGACACGCCCTCCCGCTCCGCTCAAGAGCGGGAGGAATCATTATGAAGATTCCCAAGAAAGAAAAAAAAAGTTAGACACTCGACAACCCGCTTTTTTTTGCTTGTGCTATGTAACATAGTAAACACCCATCCTGAATACTTATACAGTCATTAGAATCAAGCTATTAAAACGAAACCTAACTCGACCAAAACAGAAACATAGGATTATTATATTCGGTGCGCAATTGGAGCAAATTAAAGGTTTAATGATCGCCAATGAGCATGATAACTAAACAGTCGGCCACGCATTGTGGTGGGCAGTGCTACAATCAATACTGTTTGCCAATACCATCACGGCTAGCGTTGCCAGACGTCCAGATAAAACCGGACACGGTCAGGCTTTTGGGCGTTTGTGCACTACAAGGAATTTTACCGTCCAGCAGTCCGATTTCTTACAATTGTCAATGAATAACAACGAAAGTTGATGTAAATCTGACTGCTGGACGGTAAAATTCCGTGTAGTGCACAAACGCCCTTATAGGCGAAGTACGGCCTGACCGGCTTTTGTTAGGCTTTTTAAATTAGACCATTGTTATAGATTTGTGATGAGTTCTCGTAATTGCAAGCGTTTGCAGACCAGCAATTACTTGTTATTTCATTAGAATGTAAAAAGTACAACTTCCATAAATGGCATCAAAAATAAAAATTGTCTGCCTTTTTAATTCATGAATCTCCGACCGGTCTCATTGGACCGCGCTGTTATTGTTTTACTATTGTGTCTCGTTTCGCGGGTATTGATAGGTTAATCAAATGTCCGGCTAAACTGTTTGGTTGGTCCGGCTTTTTGTTTGAAGATCTGGCAACCCTAATCACGGCTATACTTAGTACTGTGTGCAATCGTTATTGGCATCTCGCATGCTCACTACAATTGGCAAATACATGGAATTGCTCTTTTTCTACTTATTTCCTAATAGGTATTTGTCATCACGGCATGTACTTTAGAAACAATTAGCCGTAGTTTTGCAAAAACCATTTTATTGTTAATCGATTTTTAAATACTCGATAGTTAATGCCTTTAAAATAAAAAGTTTTAAACACAAACATACGATCGACTGCTAAAAAAAACTACTAGTATAATTCCATGTTATTGAGGGCATCAATTCGCACATAGCTTTTTTATTTATCTACAAACTTCGATGTTTTTTTTATGTTGGGTTAAGTTATAAATCCGTAATAATTCCATTATACTTATAGGTATTTCATTTGTCACTCCCAAAGCATGGTATAATTTGAGTAATTATTGATGTCTTTTTTAATTTTCTAAGTAACTTACTAGAGAACTTGCTCACTGTATAATTATTTTTGCTATGGGATGCCACATCTAAACAGTTAAAAAATTAAAGAAAGTTTTTGCAAAAAAAATAATTAAACAAACTTTTTCAAAAAAAAATATAAAATAACTATCAAGTTCGGAAGTCAGTGTCAAAAACCGAAAAAAAATTACTAGAAACAAGTAATAGAATCTGTCAAATGAGATCATTAACATTAATAATGAGGCTAGTCTGACATTCTAAATTGCCTATATTGTATTCAGGCTTTGTCTCCTGAAAAACATTAATATTAAAATAGTGTATCTTGTAGATATTATCTTGGAGAGCTAGATAATTTATTTTTGTTATTACTTTGTTAATAAGTGGGGTTAAGTATCTTACTTAAGGTGAAAGCGTCAGGGTAGCCCGTGAAATTCTCAGTGATAGCTTGTAGGAAGTTAAAAATATCTTTTGCGTCCGTTAAACGTGACTAGTTACATAATTATAACCATAAAAATCATCAATACATCCCCCTTAGTTCATATAAGTCGAGGAACGATTTTTTCAAGGTCAAAAACGTTCCTAGACTGAGTGAGCTTGGAGGCTTGTATTGATGATTTTTATGGTTATAATTATGTATCTAGTTTCGCGGGCTACCCTGACGCTTCCCCCTTAAGCCATAAGATCAAGATATAATCCTCCTGGAAACCGCGATAGTACAGAAGTGGGTGCAATAACTTGACAGACCTGTTCACATCTGTGTCGAGGCGGAGGGGTTCCAGGAGACTCCTAGTGATGCAGAGTCTCCGGCCCTAGCATGCGAAGAGTGTGGAGAGCGCAAAAAGGTACCTAAACGTACCAATGGCATTACAACACTACTAATAATACTCCCCCTGACCGAATTTCGATCACGGTGGCCAATATCAACAGAGATCAGCCAAGTACGCAGGAGATATTACAGTGCACAAGTGTGTGCGCAAACACAGATGCACTCTCCGTTCCTTTACTCACATAGTCTGATGGGACGGCAATCTGACACGACCAGAGACAGATCAGGTGCAGGACCAACGGTTTTACGTGCTTTCCGAGGCACGGGGGTATCACACCACCAACTTCCAAACTCCGGGCAGTTGCAGAGTAATTCCTAATGGAAAAATCCAATAGCATTTTGCCCGACCCGGGAAACGAACCCAGGATCCCTTGCTCAGCAGTCGGTCTTGTGACCACTAGCCCCACGAGACACAACACTACTGCGAGACTAACGAAGAGACACAAACGTATAACTACTATAGGTTCGCACAGAGAGTTATCATCTACTTAGCCTTTTCCCAACTATATCGGGGTCGGCTTCCAGTCAAGCCGGATTTTAGCTGAAAACTAGTATTTTACGAGGAGCGGCTGCCTACCAGACTACACAACCTATCAACTTGGGTAACGCGGTACTTCATGGCAAGACTGGAGTCAGATTTACTGGCTTTTGTCTAGCCGTAACGACTGCCAAAGATCTACAAATGACAACCGGGACCTACGGCTTAACGTGCTTTCCGAGGCACGGAGGAAACTCGTCATGTTAAGATGGTCACCCATCCATGGACCAACCTTGGCAAGCGTTGCTTAACCTTGAAGATCGACCTGTGTGGCTGTTAATATCTAGCCACGAGCTCCTCAGGTTCACAAAAAAAGTACATTATAATACTACAAACCTACAACGTATACAAAAAGAAATATTAGCATTCATGGCAAGCTCGCCACGGCCAGCCAAACATTTGTTATCTCTTCAGTTTCGAAAGGTTTGTTTGCGTTTACCATTTGACTACAAAAAGGTCTAAACCGATTTGGACAAATGCCGTGACATTTTGAATAAGAAAGTTCTAACCGAAATCATTTTTAGCAAGATAGAGTGTGGTCTATTATTTTCTTTTGTAATAAATTGGTTAGGCGATTCTGTTCTTTAATTTATTTAATAGAATAGATGTCTTATATAACTTAAAACGGGTAGGTATTTTATCAAGTGGCTGGTCTGTAATTGAACGAGGTAAGTATCGTCAGCCCCGTAACGAGGAATTAAAAATCGTTTAATACAACATACAACAAGTTGACAGCAGTAAATATGTACACATGCATGTATAGTTAGTATCAAGTTGGTTGATGGCATACACGACGTAAAAAAATGTAGAAAAACATATGTATAACTCACGGTAATATTCGTACGAGTACTATAAAGGCTGAAGTTTGTTTGTGTGTATTTTTGTTACTTACAAAAGGCTGAATGGGTTTAGGTAGGTGTCTGGCACTTTGAGTGGTTAAGAACCCAGTCAATCATAATGGTGCGAATTGCACATTCTAAAGCGTAGATGTCTACTTATAGCGAACTAGCTTTAGCCCGCAGCTTCGCCCGCGTACATAAAATATAGCCTATGTTACTCAGGAATACAGCAGCTTTCTATTGGGGAATTTTTTTTAGCAATCGAACTAGTACTTACTTCCACAGATTACCTCATACAAACAAAAAAACAAACTTTACCTCTTTATTATATTAGTGTAGAAAATGCGCAAGAAACTCCATATTCACTTAAAAAATCAATATCAGTATGAATATTGTTGTTACTTATGTATTTTTTGCTATATAATAATATATGTAGAATAAGATTACAATAAATAAAAATGCCTTGTAGGGGCTCGGCAGGGTCACAGCCTACTGGGGCCCTCTGGGATGAACAAAAGAGAACCCCAGGACTTTGGAATTAAGGCAAAAAAGGAATAGAAGTAGGTTTTAGTCAGTAAAAGTCTGACATATCACTTTGATGATTTCCCACCTTAAAATAAACCTAAATTGCTAAGGAAGTTCCTACGACCTAAATCGGGTTACCTAAAAAATTATACATACCTAAATTACTACATTATTTACCCAACTTATTTCTCGATTAATATACATATATTAATATCAATACACAATGAAACATAATAAAGCTCCCTCAATATATTATATCAACGTAATAAGATTTTCCTTTCTATTTCTCAGTGATCGTTCAGAGTTTTGATATACGCTCGGTGGCAGCTGACACATAGCCAACACAAAAGGTGCTCGATAAAGCAATATCGATTATTCACTCATACGAATATTCGCTTTATTTTACTCGAATTTGCATTTGAATTGTGTTATTAGTCCGTCTTCTTATTTCTATATTCTTTATTGTACACAAACATAACACAATACAAGATGATATAGACAGTTCTTGTAAAAATGCGAGTTTAAATCAGCATTGAGTTTTCTTCTAGCAAACCGCCCATTTTTAGGGTTCCGTATCACATAAGGAAATACAGAACCTTTATAAGATAACTTTGTTTTCCATTTTTCTGTGTCTGTCAAGACCTTTTATCTCAGGAACGCTTGGAGCTATCGAATTGAAATTGAAACCATATACTCGTACTCAGGTTTGTAACTATACCCTCAGTGCACGAGTCTGACTTGCATTTGGCCAGTATTTTTTTATAATTTACTAAGGAGATGAAGTATGACTATTGATAGAGATAATAATTAGGAAGTGATGACTTTATTAATGTCTAAAATCATTTTAGCAATCCATAATATACAACTGGAACACTTTCCTTCTGCGGTCTTCCCATCCAATTATAATTTAGGTGAGGTGGAGTGAATAGGCTCTTAATAAACTAGTGCCCCTTACCATCAACGCACACCCATACACAGCACACACACACACTCACACACACAGCAGACACACATCACACACACACAAACACAGCTAACACATCACAGCATCACAGCTTACCAACAGGTAATAAACTGGTGCTTAAGCACTAGCTCAGATTTACCATAAAAAAGTAATTATTGTAGTCGTCAATTGTTTTTAAAAACAAATCAACCTTGCGTTCTACTTAGATACATTTTTTGTCGTTTAAATTGATGTTACGTTTAGGTAATGTTTTAAAGTGTTGAGGATGTTGTTTAATAACCTGTGAACTCTAGATATCAGACGCAATCTTGACTTAAAAGCCCAAAAAAAACGCGCAGTAAAAGGCGGATGAATTTAAAATCACATTTCATATTAAGGCGAAAACACTGGTATCAAAACAGAATTTAATCTAAACTTACTAGGTACCTACTACCCTTTCCCAATCGTCTATAGTCAATCTGAGCATGGTTTAAAATCTCAACAATCATGGTTTAACAAAATGTTCGATGAAGAGCCTAGCCTTTTCCCAACTACATATATTGGGGTCGGCTTCCAGTTAAGTCAGATTTAGCTGAGTACCACGCTGAGGCACGCAGGAAACTCGGTATGTTAAGATGATGGTCACCCATACACAGACCTACCTTGGCAGGCATTGCTTAATCTTGAAGATGCGACTGTTATTATCTAGCCACGAACTCACAACTCAACAAAATGTTCGATGAAGAGGTAACGCAAAAAAAGAGGGATAGCGCCAGAAAACTCTGTTAGCATTTCGTAAGTCCGAAAGAAGATTGGCGAGCTGGGTATCACATCAAAATCCAAACATACACAAATCTAGTTATATGCAACTTATGGGTCATATATCGTTAGTTATTTTCCAAGCTAAAATACAATATTAGCAGTCCGGAGTAATTAAAAAACCATGATTTTAGGGTACAGTCCCGTTACGGAAACAAAACGCAATAATGCAATAGTACCTCGTCCTTTTTGTGAAGTCAGTAAAAACAAAACGCATAAAATAGGCTTATTGCGTCAGCTGTTACTTAGGTATGTCAAATACAAAAAAAATATTAACTGTCATGCTATTTTTGTTTGACCCTGCCTAAACATAATTCGTCGTTCGTGTTATTTGTAATGTTGTCTGCATCTATAAATGAAGTGTGAACTCTTATTTTGTGCCGCCACGTTACTTTAGTACATTACAATTTGCGTTTAGTGTATAAACCTGCGCAGGACTGAAATAGGACTCTTATTTATTCTGTGAATGTTTTTCATGCTTTAACAATGTCAGCAGTTGATCTTCGGTGTATAAACTGTTATGTGCGCTTATCACGCCTTCGCCGACGTGTCTTGATTTGACCAGTTTAAAGGAGAAAACCGAAGCCATTATCGGCTACTGTTGTAATTGTAAAGTATGACTCAGAACCGTGGGCTGTTGTTCACATGTCATGAGTGTAGTCTGGTATTAAGCTTACGATCGACACGAAGGAACAATCTCCCTGCGGTATTTCTTGACAATGTATTCATCATCTGCCTAGCCTTTTCCCAACTATATTGGGGTCGGCTTCCAGTCAAGCCGGATTTAGCTGAATACCAGTATTTTACGAGGAGCGGCTGCCTACCAGACCTCCACAACCCATTAACTGGGGTAACACGGTACTTCATGGCAAGACTGGAGTCAGATTTACTGGCTTCTGACTATCCGTAACGACTGCCAAAGATCTCCAAATGACAGCCGGGACCAACGGCTTAACGTGCTTTCCGAGGCACGGAGGAAACTCGTTATGTTAAGATGGTCACCCATCCACAGACCAACCTAGGCAAGCGTTGCTTAACCTTGAAGATCGACCTGTGCGGCTGTTATTATTTAGCCACGAGCTCCTCAGATTTCTTGACAATGTATTGTTACATTTATAATAAAAAAATGTTATAAATACTATGGTTTTGTTTTTACCTGTTACGAGACGCCGCGCGGCATCAAGAGGTGCAGCGCTGCATGAAGCAACGTATTCTAAATTCTCACAATGAAATGTGTATCTTTTCGCGTAGTAAATAAAGTTACATTTTGAGTCACTCTATTAAAATGTGCGCGCAGCGTCGCGTCTCGGTGTGAGCTGACCCTAACCATCGTACGATTGAACGATGTGATTAAACACACATTCTTTAGAGTGTCCTAATAGAAGCTTGTAAATCATCGCCCGAGCACAGGGTTTCGTCGATAAAACTAATCTCATCGTGCGACGAAATCACATCGTTCAATCGTATGATAGTTAGCTAAATAGGACGACGCTTAAGGGTCTGCCTTAAAACCTTGTCCAGAAGAAGCGAATTCGTTTAGAAACGTTTCGCGCGAAATCATTTGCGCGCTAGTAATATACTAGTAAGATACTAGCACAAATACGTCGCGTCCACAAGTATCGCGCGAATTCCAAATACGCGCGTAAATCGCGTGCACAACGCCAGACCCTCAACTCGCGCGTATTACACGCGAGTCGAGATACTAGGGACACCTTGTTACATCCAGTTAAACGCGCGAACTCCAGAGCGAGTGCACATATCCAGGGAAATTGAGCACCTACATTTGATACGGAATTGTTGAATGCTCCAGCGTTGATACGCTCTTTCTGGGTGCAACGGTCGCGCGTGACACGCACGAGAGAATCGCGATGAATTCGCCCCTTCTGGTCAAGCTCTAAGTTACATAATTAGGTAGGTACCTTGTATTATTTTTGGTGGTCCATTTTGAGGTTATGTCTATAAATCATTTTATATCCCCAACTCTAATGTATGTCTTACCATTACATATTTTGTTATACTCTATTGTAGCATTCTAAACCATATATTCATTCTATTGAATGTTAAGCCTGTATGTGATACTGAAAGTACATGGGGTTTTGCCAATCTTCTTTACACGAATATTGCATAAAACTTGTCCCAAGAAATACTTTTTCGAAGTTCAAAGTAATTTTTGTTCAATATCTCGATTAAATCTGCAAGGTTTTTTATATGTATACTTTTTAAATTTCCAATTTATGACTACATTACGAAGGGTCAAAATTCACGTCAATTGCAGATTTCGCCAGATCAGTACACATATTTTGACTTCAAAAGAAATCTAGATAATAGCCAAATTTAAATCATTTGTAGATCAGTACACATATTTTGACTTCAAAAGAAATCTAGATAATAGCCAAATTTAAATCATTTGTAAAGCGTAAACTTTGCCAAAAGGCTTTTTATACTATAAAGGACTATGTTGAGGACAATAAGGCTTGGGATTGACCTGCTCCAGTACTCGCTGTACTGTCGTTTATTCTTTTAACTTATGTTTCAATTTGACATTGATATTCTCTTTTTTTTTTACAATCCGACATTTTTTTTTATATACAATTCGACTAATTTCTTTTTATTCTTTAATTTTTTTTTTGACAACAATATTTACTTTGTTAAGTATTACTTTTTGTAAATTTTATTTATATCTTTTTTTTTTTTTTGTGAATGTGAGGACTATGTGGATAGCTTGCTTTTTCCTTTCGTTTCAGTCACTTTAACTTATGTCTGGCAATTTGAGTATTTTCTACGGCCTAACCAAATGTCCTTTCCTTTGCATTGTTCGTCAAGTCGTTGAGCTCCTTAGTAGCCCCGAGTTGAGCTTTACGAGGAAAATGACAAATGCTTGCACTGACTGGACAGGTCCGCTCAAATCTGCATGGTTCTTTCTTTAAAAGGCCATCTCAGACACCAATCTGCATAGTTCGCATATGATTTGACCAATACATTTTGTATGGATATTTTTTTTTAAAAAGAGACTGTGACCCCTGAGTTTGTTTCGGTGTTTCTTCTCAGGGTAGTCAGTTAGGAAACACCGGCCTCATCTAGATTAATAATTTTGACAAAAAAAAAATTGACGTGTAAAAGTGTTTCGTGAAACCTATTTGCAAAATAAATATCATTTATCATTTATCATTTATCATTTAGCCACAAGATATCTGGAGAATGATGTGCACTAACGTCTTAATCGCGTAAGTGCGGTTGTATGGAAATTGATCTCAGGTTAGACGCTCATAATTAGATCCTGTGCCAAAAAGAAAAACGTCAAGTCAAAAGATAACAGTTAATTTTTACTGCCATAATCATTTTCAACATTAATGTACCTTATAACTACTAAGGAGACATAAACATAGATCAGTACTACTCATCAACGGAGCTAACCCAGGCCTGGCAGACGATTAAATAGTAACTATGTACTTACTCGCGTGCCGTAGGTTTTAGAATAGGCTCTTGAACTTCAACCCAAGTCGATTTTATGTTCGCAATTTGAGGACGTCTATCGATTTTCAGAGTGTACATGGTACTGTAGAAAGTAAGGCATCGTTCTTACTTCATATTAGATATTTTACCGCTCTGTCACCAGACCAGAGTGGTAAAAATATCTTCTTGCAAAACTAAGATACAAAGGTGGACTTAAGCATTAGCCTTAAACATTAAGGTGGAAAAAATAATATTGAACTGTACCTATAGAGATAGAAAGAAGAATAAACGAACTAAGAAGTATCAAAGAGAAGGACAAAGTTGTAGGAGATTGTTATAAGAATACTTTATTGCTAGCGGGTGAAGAGCATATTGATAGTGAAATATACAATATGAAGAAAGAGTGCGAGAGTTAAAACAGAAAGAAAAATGTGGTCGAAGTGCGCAAATTTCTTCTGTGAAAAATAGGCATACATTTAAGACCAGATCTAAGGCTCGATAAATAGTCATGTTTTTTCAGGTCAAATATGAGCCAAATGTAGTTGTTGAGGAGCCTATTAAGCCTATCCAGCAAGACCACGTTCCGGGGAAAGTCGCTCATGTCATTGTAGTCGAAATTACCAAAGAAGTGACATCTGTTAGTCATCTGGGTATCGAATCGTCAATTTTTTATGTCAGGACTAGTCAGGAGTATATTGAGACGAATGATGTATAACATTTATTTTGAACACACTTCACACTAATGTTAAACAGGCAAAAGTTAGTGAATGCTTTGTATATCTTTGTTACTTCCTCAAACAAAAATGGCTGAACAGATTTGGATAAAAAGCACTCGGGTAGACCAAATCTTGGGGTAGCACATAGGATAAGTACTTTTTATGCCAAGATGGACAAATTTTATGCTTGGGATAATTTTCTATTTATACACGAGCGAAGTCGCTGGCAGCAGCTAGTTTCAAATACCGATGTGTTTATCGGGTTCGCGACCTCTTTGTACTCATATAATATAAACAATTCTTATTAACATTTTCATACTTGATGTAAACATCCAATCTTTTAGCTAAAATAAAGTACAAACTCCGAAATTCTGTTGAGATTTGAGAGAATTGCTAATAATGTAAGGCAACAGGAAAGAAAGACCACAGACTTTGTTATACGAACCTTTTAACATGATAAAGAGCTCTATCATGTTCTATTTATATCTCACTTTGTACTCGAACACGAGGTTCAATATTATTTTATACTCCACATTCTGAAAGCCTGAATTATAAATCGTATTCCATATTTTGTATTAGTACATATTTTTGCTATTATTATTCTACTAAGTCATCCTTCCATCTCCTTCTTGGTCTGCCGCGACCCCTGTCGTGAGATTTCAGGGCACCAACTTACTGTTTTACCGGCCCATTGCTCGATCGGCATGCGGGAGACACGTCCAGCCCAATCCCACTTAATCCTTTTAAGCCATGTCAATTATCTGCGTTATGCTCCAAGCATAATACTGAGTGTTTCGAACGCGAACCCTTATTTTAACACCTAGTATACTACGCTCCATAGAACGATGGCAAACCCTATGGTTTAACTATAATATTATTTCTATGCCTACGATCAGTGCGAACACGCACTCAGCAACCGCTAATGATGACTTATTGCTCTGAAACATCTTTACAAGAGAACCAAGGTTACCGAGATAGCCCGAAGAATCGCCAAATTTAAATGGTAGGGGGCAAGGCACATTGCTCGCAAAACAGATGGACGATGGGGACAATTTCTAGAGAGGCAAGCACGTACCGGAAGACGCAGCTTTGGAAGGTCGGGAGGCATATGACCTGGTAAAGGACTTGAGGAAGAATCTGATGGATGTGATACGCACAGAACTGGTCGTTACGCTTGGGGATGGCGTATGTCCAGCGGTGGACGTCTTTCGACATGAATAATGACAATTATTTTTTACTATGATTATTCAAAAACAATAAACCGATTTTCACTTATTGAATTCCGATAAGGCAAAACCAACTTTATAAAGATATTTATTAACCTGACGCAAGTTTGATAGACTTTCAATACATTCGAGAATATATGAAATGGCGGTCTGTAAGAAAATGGCGATATTATTCAAACGACTGAAGAACCATAAACCTTGGGCACGATATCAGCATGACTGTCGAAAAGTGAGCCGCGAATTCTATTTCTGTACTGCAAATTCATGACGAAAATTGGAGACAGACACCAGCATTTGCGAAAGCTTAAAAGAGTGACCGTGGCCCTAGAACGTAAAGGGCAACTGAAGGACGCAGGTGGGTTTTTAGTCAGAAAAAGTGACACGTCCTCTCGTTTTAGTCTAGAGCGGCAGAATAGTTATTGGATGATTTTCCAACACAAAAATATCAGCAATGGTTAATTTATTTCGCTTTTTGATTATACTCGTAAATATAAAACTAGTAACCTACACTATGTACAATTTATTTAGCTTACCTGCTTGTTATCTAAACCTAAACACGTCACCAACTACAACAGCACGGACTTTAGGAACAACTTTTGACTGCTTCTTCTCAGCTACAAAACAAAGTAAAAGTGCCATTTAGAACCAGCTGGCTGCTGCAAGTGGCTTCACCCGTGTGAAAGTAGGAAATTGTCCTAACAAAGCATACCCTCGGAATAAAAAGTACCCTATGTGCTATTCCAAGACATGGTCCCCCAGTGTGCCATTTGCCGTTCAGCCGTTCGAATGTAAAGAAGTAACAAAGATACATCCACAAACTTTATGTAAACGCAAAATAAATATTATTTTTTATTCGTCACAGCGGCAATTTGCAATCAATGTCAAAAAGATGCATATACTCGTATACAATGGTATTTGTGACATTACAACTATAATGTAAAAGCAAACTATAAAAATCAGTTAATACACCTCTGGGCGTTTTATTATTGGAAAGTAAACAACAAAATTATACACATAGAATGTCCACAATTCCACGTAGTAAACCTCTACTTATCGTTCCATTTTCGTAGACAACCAAGTTGCTACGCTGTAGCTGATATGACGTCACAGCTACGCGGCTACGCTTTATATAAAGCCGTAGCAGATCATCGACTTGCTACATACCGACTCATTTCCTCAAGTCCTACAAAAATGTCAAAGCCAGGAATTTATTTTTCTTTGAAAAACCTTTGAACTGGAAACGTTTATCGATATCTTTTAACAGATGAAAATAATTAATTCAGTTAAATCATTTGAAAAAATATCTTTGCGAAATACCTTTTTTACTTCGTAACAAAAATCGGAAAACTTAATAAGGATTGTAATTTAAATACAATACGATTTCGATTCCGAAAAATCTGTCTCGCTGTAAAAATATTTGGCCCTTCATAATTTAGATCAAATCAAATACTGGAGAACAAACTTTTTAACTTTATGATTTCCGAACAATATTGTTATGAGGAAAAGCCGTATTTTTATAAGGACGCCAAACTTTGAAGGTGTTGTAGAATACTAACTGCTGTCAGTGGATTTACCTACGTGAAAGAGGAAAATATCTCAAAGGAATATACTTCCGGAATAAAAAAAATCCTGTGTTATTCCAGGACATGGTAAACTCGAATACTAAGTTTGAGCGTAAAAAAGTAATAAACATTCATACATACAAACTTTCGCAATTATAATATTAGTAGGATTTATATTATACTAACAGTCTCGACAGCCGATGTCCAAACGGATTGTTGACTTTCAGTTGTAGGGAAAATATCTAGAATCCAATTGCAGCGCCACCTACCGGGCTTAACTGTGAATATAAACGACCTATTCAAGGACGCACTTACTAGAATATGCACCGTTTAAGGGGAGCTCTTTTTTTAATTGTTGTGAACTAGTGCTTAACTGCGATCCCACCTGATGGTAAGCAGTGATGCAATCGTTGATGGTGAGTCGCACTAGTTTATTAAGAGCATGGTGCATGAAAGGAGCCTCCCCGAGTGGCGTTAAACATTGTTCTGCGATTCCAAACGCCCGGTGTACCCTGGACAGCTAGCACTCGGTAACGCAGAGTCTAGCTGACTAATCCTTTCACCACGATGGTAAACTCAAACGATTCTATCTCTCTTATTAAGAGCCAGTTCAATTCAGAGTTCAGATGTAAACACGTGCAGAAAAACTTATAATACATGTAAGAATGCTTGAGTGCCAGCTGTGAAAACATTATAGACGCGTATCTGTCATTACGCGCTTGCTGTACACGTGAAACTTGCATATAAAACTATAAAACTATCGACGAAGCACCGATGATACGACAGCACGACGTTGCTGCTTCGTTGACTCACTTTCATAGTTTTTTAAGCATCGACTCATCCGCATCATTTATATCTAGCAAAGTAATAAAATCGATTATCGGCTACATACCAGTACGGGGCCACTGCAGCGATAAATATGTTGTTTAAAAATTTAATGCAGCATTGTAGCCTGCATTTATAGCTCTACTACTAGTAAATTACTTCATGTAATTGACACTTACTGTTTTCCCGAGAAAATTCCCGCTCACGAGCTATCTAAACTTATTGTTATGAGGAAGACAGTAGAATTACTTATTTAAATGGTTTCTTTTTCATAGTCGATTTCTTCTTGCTTGTCCAATTGAATCTAAATACGTTCAGTTATTTTGGAAAGTGTGGCAAAAAAATTAAAAAGTTTTTGTTTCAATCAAAATGTTTTACTGTTTTATGTCTATCTGTAGAGATACAGACAATTCTTTTCATTCCATTATTAATTAGACATGCGAAATGTAGCTCACTGAAAAGAAAAGAGAGATACAGCTCTTTTGATCAAAAGAGCTATATCACTCTTTTAGCTCTTTCGCTCACCGAATAACTCTTTCAACTCTTGAGCTCAATTGATTTACTTGCGAGCTACAGATCATATTGAGCCGCGCTACTTTACGCAAGTCGAACGAGACAAATAGCTCAATGGCTCTTTAAAATCTTTAAAGTTCTTTAGTTCATTTAACGTAGTTGCGAGCTATAGATACAATTTGATTCATTGGGTTGTTTTATTCTTATCACAACTAAATATAACTATGAAAGCCAATGATTTTCCTTACGCAATATTATTACCTTATTTATACGCAAAGTCTTTTTTCTTCGAAAACACTTAATATTATTTAGCTTATAACACTACCTATTACTAATCCTAACTAACTACAACTAATAATTAAACTTTTAACTAAGAAATACACCTATATAATATTTACACACAAAGTCTTTTTTCTTTGATACACTTAATATTGTTTAGCGTATAATTAAAAATTTTAAAAGCAACGATGACTGTTTGTTTTGTTTACAAAATTAAAACTATTATTCCCTGATTTTCATACTTAAGAAAAAGTAATAAAGCATTTTTTCTTTTAAACCAATCACTATAAGAGTTATTTTACAATGACGTATTGAGCCGAAGAATCGGTCAGTGAGCAATATTGCGAAATCGTTCACCTGTTGGTCGGGGAAGTTCGGTCCCTGTTCGGGTATTCTCGTATGTCGGGCCGCTCTCGGCGTTTCGCGCGTCGGTATCACTCACTCGTCCAGCCACAGAGTATAGAGCCAAGGAGCCATTGAGCTAAATGAACTAGTGAGCGATTCTGTGATCGACTGAGCGAGTGAGAGCGAGATTAAAATTAAAGAGCTAGTTCAATTTTATCTCTCATTCGCGAGCTACCCATCTCTATTATTAATAATGAAAGCCTTTATTCACTGGCCATTTTACTGTTTTGGATTTATGCTTATTTTATAATTATAAAAAACACATTTCATCATTAGTATTCACCAATTACTGTTCATTTGTCTCTTAAAACTACAAAAACGGCTTGATACATTTGTTTTTGTGATTTTCTCTAGCGTAGTTTAAAAAAAATGGGAAAAACAGTTTAAAAAAAAACAAAATTGATAGTTTTCTACAGGATTCGCCTCATAAATACGGGAATCACTAATTTTACGTGGGCTGATCAACGGGTAGTCGCTAATGTATACAATAATCATCAATGTATTAATTTTATTATAATTTTAAGGAAAATCAATAATAATTTCATAAAACAATATCACAGTCATTTGAACGTTTCAATGAGACAATAATATCCTTCGATTAAACCTCGTTAATTCGAATTTAATTAACATTGCCTTTCAACATTTCTCTTATTATCTGAATTATTGTTCCTTATTTAGCACGTTTGCTTGGGTGGGAGTCGCGAGTGCGATTTCTAAATGTATGTGTCCTGAGGGCTTATCGACTATGAAGTACCTAGGACCTATCCTCAACAGTTGATGGAATTTCAAGGAGCATTTCTGATGCTCGTAAACCTATGCCTTTATGACATCTGATCTAGCGGATCCAAACACATCCTGCCAGAGGCAGAACGTGAAGATCAGATATAAACTAGTGCTTGACTGTGATCCCACCTGATAGTACGCAATGATGCAATCGTTGATGGTGAAGCGCATAAGTTTATTAGATGGCTTTCTGGTTTCGATACACAGGCGAAACAAAGTAGGTAGTACCACTTTGTTCTTTTACAGGGAATTACACCGCATAGGCCCGTCGAATGCTGATTTGTGCTTTTTTGACGGGAATAGGCCCGCTTCATTTTATACATATATCCTATAGCTGGTGAAATTTTGATGCATCCCTACCTACTACAGAGGTGTAGTAACGTATGTGGCCCCTTCCGGGAATACGAACATGATGTTATGTCCTTGCTTAAGACGTGGAGTCGTAAATCACGATCGACCCTCGTAATATAACGTCACAATTTTTTCACAACGTCGCTTGACGAAATTCGAGCAAGGAGCGTATTTAACTTTACCGGGTTTTTTTTTAGGGGAAATATCATCAAATATATTGTCGGGCTCTGAGTGAGGCGAGAGGAAGTGTCAGACTTTAACTGACTAAAATCCACCTGTGTTCCGTCATTTGCCCTTTGCATTTCAGCGGCATGGTACGTACCTAACTCTTTAGTACATTTCCACAGCTCATATACTCTATGTATAAATTAAACTTCTAATTACATAAAATGAGGTTTTACAAAGAGATTTTATAATTAGTTAATCCTTTCACAAAATAAGATGAAAAGGATTTCTTTATCTACTTTCGGGTTTTTTTTTAAATAAGACTTTTTTTCTTTGACCTGTTCTCAACGCTTGTGGCAATTACTTCTGTCAGAATAATAAAAAAATATATAATTTATTTTCTTAATAACCCACTTTCATTATCTTAGTCTGCTTTACACGCTAGGAGTTTGCGTTCTCCTAACATTTTTTTACTGCTTTTTCCTGAAGGACAAACCGACGTGAACGTACTTCTGACTTTGTTAATTTATCCATCTATATACAGTCCATCCACATTCATTTCAAGACGACGATTTATAGAGTTTTTTTTTTGAGGCGGAATATCATCAAATCAGGCTCTGAGTGAGGCGAGAGGAAGTGTCAAACATTAACTGACTAAAATCCACCTGTGTTCCGACAGTTGCCCTTTGCGTTTCAGCGGCATGGTAGGTAACTCTTTTGTACATTTCCACAGCTCATATACATAGATTTCTAATTACATAAAATGAGGTTTTAAAAAGAGATTTTATAATTAGTTAATCCTTTCACAAAATAAGATGAAAAGGATTTCTTTATCTACTTTTGCGGTTTTTTTTAAATACGACTTTTTTTCTTTGACCTGTTCTCAACGCTTGTGGCTATTACTTCTGTCAGAATAATAAAAAAATGTGTAATTTATTTTCTTAATAACCCACTTTCATTATCTTAGTCTGCTTTACTCGCTAGGAGTTTGCGTTCTCCTTACATTTTTTACTGCTCTGTCCTTCACGTACTTCTGACTTTGTTAATTTATCCATCTATATACAGTCCATCCACATTCATATCAAGACGACCGTCGTTAAATTTTAAGACAGAGTAGCGGAATTATTTTCTTTTCTTTACTACTTTATAATCATTTGTAGTGTTGTATATTTTGTATGTATATTATATTTGAGTTTATTTTAACTACATATGTACCTACAAGACAGAGTAGCAAAATTATTTTCATTTCTTTACTACTTTATAATAATTTATAGCGTTGTATATTTTGTATATATATTAATGATGTGTTTATTTTAATCTATACTAATATTATAAAGAGGTAAAATTTGTAAGTTTGTAAGTTTTTATGTAGGGGATAATCTCTGGAACTACTAGTCCGATTTGAAACATTCTTTCAGTGTTAGATAGCCCATTTATCGAGGAATGCTATAGGTTATATACCATCACGCTACGGCCCGCGGGAGCGGAGCAGTAACGAAAAATGCGGGTGAAACCGCAGGGGACAGCTAGTTATTTATAAAAATATTTTTTGTACCCTTGTTTCCTAAATAACAACAACACACAAACAAGAAACACAAAAACAACCTGGCCGAAGTTGGCTGTGTAACACTTCTCAAATACTGAATCAAACATTTCAGGCTTTTCGTTAACGATCTTCGATTTTCCATAAAAATAATTACCTACCCTCAATACTTTGAACCGATTGAAAGTTGAAAAATGTTCCCCTTCGTGGCCCGGCTCAAGTATTTATTACAATTACGAGAAATAATATTTTATTCACAAAGTTACATCAAAGAGTTTCCCTTGCGTTGATTTTCTCTTTGTTTCATTTGTTGATTGTAAAATTAAATAAATCGTCAATGTCAATTTTGCCAATTTGTGTGTTGGTAGAAATCTCTGTAACTTATTTTAAATTTATGAAACAAAGTATTAAGTCTTCAAAAAACATACCTTACATTTCATCATCTCAGCCGAAAGACGTCCACTGCTAGACATAGGTCTCCCTCAAGCGTCGCCACAGCGACCGGTCCTGTGCGTCTCGCATCCATCGGATTCCCGCGACCCTCGCCAGGTCGTCGGTCCACCTTGTGGGAGGCTTACCAACGCTACGTCTTCCGGTACGTGGCCGCCACTCTAGAACCTTTCGTCCCCATCGACCATCTGTTCACCCTACATTTTTTTCAGTAACTCATATTGCTTAAATTCGGCAAATCTTTCAATTAGTACTCAAGAAACGAATACCACTTGCTTCAATAGCGCAATTACCATAATTTGCACCTCAGCAAGTGAAAACTTGAGCAAACCATGAATGTACTAGATACGCCAATTAGTTTTCCTTAATTAGCAATGCAATGAAACCTGCCTTTCGCATCAAATGCAGGAGGCACTTCACGTATTTTTCAAGAGCTAAAGTTCTCCCTCAAAAAAGGTTGAAAAGGTTTTCATAAATTGGATTGGATGCTTTAAGGTATACCTACTCCAGGGCAGCCCACGAATTTCAAATTTTTATACGTTTTTGACTGTTTTGTTTCAACATCAGATAGTAAGGTAAAAAATATATAATCGCAGTAATGAATAGTATGTATTTCCACTATTTTACTCATTATCACCACATGTATTAACATATCTCCCAAAATACTACCTACCTACCGTATAGTTGTACAAATTACATACATACATGTTGCTGCCGCAATTTTTTTTTTGTTGCCATACTATTCGATATTATATTAATACCAAATACAATCCAAATATATAATACCAAACTCAATAAATATAAATTCAATAACACAAATCAATTAATATTTGACACCTTAAAGCGATACCTGCTTTAGAGTATCCCGAGAGGTCCTTAAAAGAAGACGTTGGGTAAGTTTTAGTAAAATGTGTACCTAGTTTGAGTACCTACTCATAATGGAAATAAATACCTTAGCTCTGTGCAGTTCATAGTTAAACAGGGTTTCTGCATCCAATTTGAGTAAGTTAGTGACTACTGCGTTTATTACCTGTAAAAGAAAGAAAAGTAACATTAATTTTAATTGTTAGTTTTTTTAAACAATACCTTGAAGAATTCAGTGAAACATTTGACGTAAAAAAAAGCTAATCAAATAAGCCTAGCAGTCTATTGTTAGTTTTTTTCATATTAAAGCTATAATCCCTTTTAATATGACAAACAAAAGATCTGACACTTTTATATGACCATAATCGTATAACATTCACACAATGGCTGAAAACCCTTTTTGTCTTTTTACGTAGGCTGAACCCAACCTCAAAGTGCCATAAAATACAAGATGAATGAAAACTCTATAATAAGCCACGTTCAGTGGTTTCAAATTAAGTTTTATGACTAAGGAGGTATCTACCGAAGAGACGAGCTTCTTTACAGCTATTACAGCTTTACCAATCGTTGGCTTAGAGAGAAAACCTCGTAACTGCAATTTTAGGTAATTTTGTTTTATTACATTCCTGGAAAGAAGAGCTCGAAACGCACCATCTTGTATCACAAAAACTTTTGATTAGTTATTTGTAACGTCGTCTACGATGTTAAATGCATATCCTTCCCGAGTCATTTTGGTGTGATAACCTCGCGACGAAGTGTCAAAACTTGTCGAAAAAGATGAAAGACAAGAGAAATTAGTGTTTTTAAATAAATGAATATTTTTAAATATTTGAATAAATCATGGAGGTAGAAGCACATTTCATCATCATCATCTTCATTTCTGCCGAAAGACGTCCCCTGCTAGACACAGACCTCCCCCAAGCGCCGCCACAACGACCGATCCTGTGCGTCTCGCATCCATTTAAAATTAAATTATAATTTAATTTGGATTTTAGTTCCTCCTGAAAATATACGTATTTCGCAGTTACGAGGTTTTCACTCTAAGCCATCGCAATCTCCATTGTTCGTATTCGAGTCTAATTGAAATCTTTCATCCACTATTGTCATATACTTTTTCCAAGTTGTTTTTCGTTTGATTTCCATTGAATTTCCTTTTGCCCAAATCGGAAAATAATGACTGTTGGTCTTACAATGGTCAATCATGGTTAAAATTGAGAGTCGGTATTTGGTCGAATAATTCAGATTTGGAAACTCATCTTCTTTTGTCCGGTTGGATCTGATCTTTGCGATCAAGAGAGCAGAGGAATATTGTGCTTATAACATAATGTTGGAAAAGATTTTGATGAGTTGGTTAGTTAAGGGGGAAGCTTCAGGGGATCCCGCGAAATAATTTTTTTTTGCAATTTGCAGGCCAGTGGTAGATTGTATGAAGTTAATTTATCTTTTGCGACTGTAAAACGTAACTAGTTACATAATTATATACATCCCTCTTAGTTAATATAAGGCGAAGAAAGATTTTTTCAAGGTTAAAAACTTTCCAAGACTTAAATGAGTTTGGAGGCTTGTATTGATGATTTTTATGGTTATAATTATGTAACTAGTTACGTTTTACAGTCGCAAAAGATAAATTAACTTCATACAAACTACCACTGGCCTGCAAATTGAAAAAACGTTGAATTTTGCGGGCTACCCTGATACTTTCACCTTAAGAGGGCCCTTCCTGATCTGTCTATCGTTAACGAGAGCATGTTGTTTCATTAAACGCAATGTTAGATCAAGAGGTAGCGCGAAAGAAAGAGAGATAACGCCTGGCTTGGTTGGCTTGGTATCAACCCTGTTCCAGGACGTAAGTGTATCTTAAAAAACCTTAAGTATGTAGAAAAAAAATTGTCACTCTGAACCTACATTGAATGTGCAAGTAAATATAGGTAACTTCTTTAGTTTTATTATTTACCTGTGAGTACGTATATTATTAAGGGAAATCACCACACAAAATAGCCGACTTTCAGACGTCTTAGCTGAATTAGTTTTACACAAATTTATATTGTGATTTCAATAGAAACCTAGAATATTGCCACAAAAATGTATCTAAAATATAGAGAATGATGTGTAATAACTTCGTAATCACGTAAGATCGATTTTATGGAAATGTTTCTCAAGTTTCCTATTCAAACAAAGCAAAATACATTAATCTTTCATACGTAGGTAATATATACATCCTCGTACCTCCATATCAAACCTCAGAAAAGCTAAACTGAAAATCAAATAATGTTTTCCTAAGTTAATTGAACCGCGATAATTAATTGATAACCATCATTGTGTCAAGTAGACTAATTATTAATTATAGATCCCTTAATTAATTAATTGATCGAAAGGCGTAATATCTTAAGGTACTTTAGATTTGACTATTATGAAATTCAAATCAGGCTTTAGGTATAACTGTAAAGTACGATGTCTGAATTGAAAATTGAGACTTAAGTGCGCATTAATAAATTAATGTCTTAAATATTTTGGCCAAAGTAAAATTCGACGAATATGTACAACTTTACATAAAATTCAAACTCTTGGGTAGTGCGGTCGAAATGCTTATACGCTATTTGACCCAAAACTGGCTTTTACCTTGGTCAGAGATCAAGCATTATCATACAACGGGGCAATACCGCCAGTCTTTTGGGCACACGAGAATTTTTTTGACGCTATATTTTAGTAAGAAGACTTTAGTATTTATAAATTACTGCTGCTTTGATTAGATAAGTATTTTTTTATTTAATTAGTTACGAAATATTACTAACTACACTTTTAGTCGTATATCAGAAATCGGGAGTACGTTTAGGTACTTATTTTCCACGTGAACTCATAAAAAATGGCCCTAAACATTTTTTATTTTGAACCGTAATAAACTGATAGTAAAAGAAAATAACTGGACAAGCATGTTGTCATTGTCAACAACTATGAAGCCTAAGGAAGCTCGTTAGCCGCCGTATGGCACTTCCAACTACCAGTTTAAGGGGTGTTAACATTCAGGCAGTCATAAACTTTTCGCTTTTCTGAACATTAGACGAAGGAAAAAGCTGCCCGGCTAGCGAAAACATCTCTCTTGTATTGTGTCGGATCGTTTCGACAGACATAAACTGGAATTTACGGCGAGCCAATTTTAGACGGATTTAAGTACTTGTCCTTAATGTCCGTGCTACTGTAGATATTGCCAATGTTGTGATCGAAACAAAATATTTTCACTGTCGCCATCTTGGTGTCAACGCGGGCTCGAGATCGGTTTGTGTTCGAAATTCGAATATTTTGACAGCCTGATGGAGGGTTTTTAATGAAATAAAGAGTGCTCGGTTTCGTTTATTTTCTTTATAAAATTGTATTGCGTCGAGAACTTGACTTACTTTTTGAGTTGATAAAGTTTTCACAATATTTTGTTTTATGATTAGTTGTGAATTACATATACTATGTGAGATTGTCGTTATTTACATTTTCAGCTTACAACTCTACACAGTCCAAAACAATTAATAAAATAAAAATTACTGAAATGTAGAGAACGAAAAAAGACTTTTAACACCCATGCGAAGTTGGGGGCTTCTGTTCACTCCGTACAATTAATGAATGTACTACCAAAACGTGTAATTTTGTTCGTGTACGTATGGGTATTATGTCCACCATATACTGGTGGGGCAACGCTGTACGTCTAGTCGTCCGATGATAGAACGGACTTGGTTCGGTTGAGCACACTAATCTCAGGAACTACTGGTTTGTATTGTAAAAGAAAATAGTTATGAATAGCCCATTTATCAATAAAGGCTTGCCACACGCTACAATAGGAGAAGAATAGAAAATAAAGACGCATGTAAAATCGTGCTATACAGTTAGTGTATGTACTTAAGTACATAATATAGATAATATAATATGTATCTATCTTACTGGCATTTAAACCCAATATAAGTAGGTGTAAATTATGTACATAATGAGGTTTTAACTTAACCTTTTACATTTCTTATAGGTTAAGCAGACCTTTAATCGCCCCACACTACGTTTAAGGATTCATTTAACTTTTGTTCAGGGCACTTGACTCTCGATGGGTCTTGCCCTTCACCGAAATTAGCCGGCAAATGATCCGTGTAAACCTATTCGGTTTTAATGTAGGTAATTTTCTTATAAATATCACGGTACTCAGAATTAATACCAGTGAATATTTTTGTAAATTTAAATGACTCCTCCCACGATCGGAACGAAAAGCAGTGTCAGGCTTTTACTGATGTATGTCGAGACCTCCCACGCTATAAGATCGTAAGGTAAAATGTGCATTTTGCAAAAGAAGTGTTTTTGTAAATGTGAATTAATGTAAGCAATTTCTGAAAATCGTTGTAGTTACTCAGATACCCGCGAATCGAGACACAATAGTAAAACAATAACAGCGCGGTCTCATAGCACCAGTCGGGGATTCAAACGTTAACCAATTTTTGCAGTAAGTATATAATTATAATTTATTTATTTGTGTAACTCTTCATGCACACAAGAGTACAGAGATGGTGGTAAGTTTAGGATAGCGGCTTTCGAAGGACCAACTAGCGTTGTGTAAGTTTAGCGGGAAAATATTTTTACGTTGGATGATATATTGGACGACACAGAAATTGAGCAAAGGAAAGTAGGTATGGGAAGAGTATTATGACTTACTTGGGAGATCTGGATGCCAGGTTGATGCACCGACTGCCGGGTGGATGACGACACTCACACGTGTTCTCGGATGGTCTCACTCGCGGTTAACAAATCGATTATATTTTTGTGTCACTGTGTCTTTATGTCGGCCAACACGTTAATTGGGAGGTTTATGGTTCAGCGATTAGATATTAGATCACCGCGGCGCCGCGGTTTTTCTGGTTTAGCGGATTAGTTAGCGGTGTTGTGCAGACGGCGGCTTGAAGAAGAAGGAAGGATCATCCAAAAAATGGCGACCTTTTTTGCTGCGGCGGCGGAAATGTTCCTGATTGGCTTAGCGGCGAACAAGCCTCTCATTCGCTGCTTTTTGAGCATTCTTCTATGGCATGGGATATGATTGGAAGGGGAGTCGGAGTATGATTGGCTCAATACTGTCGTCCAATATGAATGAATTATAATGTGTGAGATGCGTTTGGATACATGATACAAAAAATGTTTATAGGGCTAGCTTGCGTAAGCAGATGGGCTTAATGCCTTGAGGCATTCTCTACGAATCAGTTTAAGATCACAGTACAAGAGGAAGGACGTAATAAAAAATTATAATATTTATTTTTTGTTTTAATAAAAGTTTACTCAAAAAATACGTTACATCTTTATGCATAGGTAGTATCGCAATACTAATAATACTACTGTAGAGACACAGTTCAGGCAATAATATTTAGAAAACTCTGTACTAATCCCGAATGAAAGCTGTTTCTTTCTTTCTGTTCTTTGATCTCCAATGCTTTTGGATAGTCTTAGGAACTATTTTAGGACTAATCCGATTAAAAGCTAAAAGGTTAGGGTACACAAAGGGAACTGAAAGCGCGATGTATGCGGTCTTCACAAGCTGCGTCCGGTTTTAGATACATGAACTTTGCCTTTAGTTATATTTCTAGCACTTTCCTAAAAATACACTAGAAGGTCACAATGTTTTCGATGATTTCAGAATCAAAATCGCTAAATACTTTAACATGATGGTTCGAAGAAATTGCAAGTTCTTGTGTTATTTCTTCTATTGAGTTGTCGGAATTGACTGAGGGACTTTACATTTGAGCTATCGTGGCCCTAAAATGTAAAGGGCAAATGAAGGGACATAATATGCAGGTTTTTAATCAAGACCAGAAAAAGTCATAGAACCCTCACTAATAAAATAAAAAAAAATGAGTATTGAAATGTTGACACCATACAGTTATTTTTTTTAATAACCGTTTAAAATTGAAAATTCGGTAAAATAGGAATATTTACGGACTAAAAGAAATCATTACAAAGCTGAAGTTCCAGCCAGGCACATTATTAGGTGTAATTTGTTTCATCACCACTGCTCTCAAACCGGTGAAGGAAAACATCATGAGGAAACCGGCATGTCCAACGAATTTGACACACTTCTAAGGTGTTTTTGTTTTGAACATCCACCAATCCACGTCAAGCCCATGTGGTGGATCATGGTCCATTCCTTATCTTATAGAGGAGACCTGACTCCCAGCAGTGGGAACATTATAAGGTTCATTATGCTATGCTTATTACAAAGCCTTGAGTTTGACAATTTTCATCTCAATCACAGGAAAATTTCACTGTTTCTATCTCCAGATATTGAGGCAATGCATCATCTACCAATCAGGAAGTTACTTCCGGCGTTGTATCGGGTATTCACACAGGAAGCAAGCTGCCAACATTACAGAAGCCACGTGTATTCAGTCATTTGTCAAGTTATTAATATTCTATAGGGTAGTGACGTAATTCATAAAGCCCACGTCTTTCGCTTGCAATTTATTACAATGCCATTAAGTTCTAGAAAACTTGCATACTTGGATAACAAGAAAAAATGAAGTAAGAAGTTAGGTTCACAAACTATGAATAGATTTAAAACGTTATTGAGATCTGTGGTGTAGATCCTGTTAGCATAGACCAAATAGCACTAGCTAGCACTGTTCGAAAGAGTGATAACCGTGGTCGTGGAATGCAGCCGTTTGTGTTCCAGGACCTTAAACCTCGTAAAAATCTGACATTACTCCCGCACCGCCCTAGAGCGGCATAACTCATGATATGAGATCCCAACTTAATCATCAATTAAGGTGGATTACTGAAAGATTTTGTAAGCACACAGTACACTGTCTGCCCTACAAAATCTTTCAGCTTTCATAAAGTTATGTCGGTAATCTTGGTAGGTACTCCTGCAGAATCTTCATCCTCATTCCATCACGCAAGGAAACTGCAATATAGCATAGCTCTTTTTATTCTACTTTAGGTCATTTTAAGCCTTCTAGTGTAGCCTATTCTGAGCGAACACGTTTTAGAGTACTGGCTACACACACTGATCATAGATTGTTTTAAAAATCGGTTTTACAGACAAAAAGTCTCCATACTATATGAAACACACACATGCGTGTACTAATAGCTGCTAGTGTGTCTTACCAAATAATAATAATAGATTTTCGTCTTAAGATACTGTGGTATTTCGCACGAGAAAATCATCAAATATTGATGTTCATAATCTATATCTCTAGTAATGTAAGCTTTATTAAATTAGTACATAAGAAAGGCCTAATAGCAATAACAGAAAAACATGAATCTTATTTCTGCAGCCACCAGTAAGTGGTTTGTTTTGTCTTATTAATACGCGTTTATGAGTGCTAGTTAAGATTCAAGCCACGAGTCGGTTAGGGATGGCACAGAATAGGAAATAATAGGAAGTGTGTTATTGATTATATGTCATGTTTAATTTATGTCCGTTTGTTTTCCGGGGACACAGCAGCACGTGTCTGAATGGAGATTGTAGAGGAACTGAAAAGGAAATTACGACTTAAGTGTGTGAGAGCAAGTAAAGACAATTCAATTCAGTGTTTATGTATCGATACCTATTTATTTTACTTTTATAATATAGCATGGGCATGCGGCATATTAATCTATCACATACCCGCGCAACAAGACACAATAGTAAAACAATAACAGCGCGGTCTCATAGGACCGGTCGGGGATTCAAACATTAAGCACAGAAAACTATCCAGTTATTTAGTTTTTTTTTTTTATGTAAGGGTGAATTAAAAGAAAAAAATATGGAAATCTCATAAAAAACATGGAAAATAGACAAATTCAAAATGGTTAAATTCGTAAGGAAATCGCTTCTAAAAGTTTTTTTCACGTCAAATCTACGAACTTTTGAAAACAGTTAACCCTAAAATTATGAATTCGATCATTCTAATACTCATATTTTGACTTTTTATGTGTTCTAAAATTTTTAGTCCCATTTTCATAAATAAGTCCGGCTTGACTGGAAGGACCCCAATATAGTTGGGAAAAGGCTAGGTAAAAGGATTTCATAAATAAGTCAGTATCTTCCTTACTTTTCCACACAAGAAATTCGAAATTTGCATCCCAACTAAGTATGTACCGGCGCGAGGTTGTGAGAGCACCGACCTCACTTGGCGACGAGGCGGGGGCAACCGTCTCGTTGTCTAAAATGCGGAAACCCCGCCTGCATAGTATAGCGAAAAGCGAGTAAGTCCAGGAAAAATGGTGGCACAGTGATCACGTGCTGCCGTGCACAGCGAGACTCAGGAGAGGCTATTATATTGTCTCCCAAGGGGTGGACTTAAATCGGAGGAGCTCGTGGCTAGATAATAACAGCCGCACGGGTCGATCTTCAAGGTTAAGCAACGCTTGCCAAGGTTGGTCTGTGAATGGGTGACCATTAACATAACGAGTTTCCTCCGTGCCTCGGAAAGCACGTTAAGCCGTAGGACCCGGCTGTCATTTGTAGATCTTTGGCCGTCGTTACGGATGGTCAGAAGCCATTAATCTGACTCCAGTCTTGTCATGAAGTACCGTGTTACCCCAGTTGTTGAATGGGTTGTGGAGGTCTGGTAGGCAACCGCTCCTCGTAAAATACTGATATTCAGCTAAATCCGGCTTGACTGGAAGCCAACCCCAATATAGTTAGGAAAAAGTCTATATAGATGATGATGATGGGTGGACTTATATCAAATAGATGCCAGCAAAAGTGAAAGAACACCCAGTATGACCGATAGCTGCTAGGGCTGCGGAAACTTTTGAAGGAGTGACCGTGACCTTATAGAGCAATCAGCAACTGAAAGAGGCAGGTGGGTTTTAGTCAGTAAAAGTCTGACACGCCCTTTCCTATCTTAGAGTGGAAGAGGACGTTTGATAATTTCCCACCTCCAAAAAAATCGAAAAATTATTGCACAGAGTTTTAAGGTTCTCTTTAGACCATTATATGTATGCAAATGGTGATCAGCTGGGTGGTTTATGTGAGGTAAAATCACAACCTCCCTTGTCTTTTCCCCAAAGTCTGAACTTAGGAAGATTTCTCTCAAAACCAAAAATAGAAAAGGTAAGTTCCGAACAAACTAAGTCATTACTTACAGTAGAGATTATAGATACGTTTAGGGAACAAAAAAAAACATTGAGAATAATAAAACGAAGAAAGGTTCTGTTTGTTATTTTTGTGATAAATTAAATAAAAATCGTTGGGAAAGAGCAAAGGTGGACTTAGTGAAAGATTATATGGCTAGCAATGGGGTCACTACTCACTGAGATAGATTTTTAGAGGGTGCTTTTTGTCTGTGGCTTCGTCCGCGCAAAACCACTATTTTCCCCCATAATAAGTTATAGCTTAAGTGTTATTTTGATATTCATGCCATATTACTGTAAAGTTTCATCACACATCATACGTTCTGTAGTTTTTGCGTGAGCAACATCTATCCGTGGTGCGGTGAAAAATTGCGGTGAAAAATTGTGAGGATGGATATATCATCCTCACAATTTTTCACCTAACTACTGTCTTCCGAACATACACCCGTGATAAAAAGTGTATCCTACGTAGGTACTATTCCTAAAACATGGTCTCCCCCTGTATAAAGTTTCATCAAAATTCATTAAGCAGTTTGAGCGCGAAAAAGTAACAAACACGCAAACACACTCAAAAACTGCTTCCTGTGAAAAATGAAAAAAAAAATGAAAAATGTTTTATTCAGTACACATTTGGTTTAACAATATTGAGGTTGACCTCTCCTTTTAAGTGTGAAAACACCTGTGCCAGGAGTGGCCGCTCTCCCTTAACTAGTTTACATTTTTGTTTAAATGTATCTTCTTAATAACTTATTAACTTATAATTAATCTATACAGGGGCGTAGCTACCGCCGTATCTGCCGTATCAATTATACGGGGCCCCCGGGCCACAGGGGCCCCCAAAGTGTGTAAGGAAAAAAAATAAAAACTTTCTAATTTATTTTATTTTGCAAATGATAAAATTAAAAAAAGGAAAAAAAATAAAAGAAGGCAAGGAGAGTGAATATTTAAATATTTTTTTTTGTAAAATGGTTAAATTATGTTATGATAAATAAATATTTCTTTTCTCAATATTTTTTTTTCTTTTGTGAAAAATATTTACCCCCATATGGGGCATACGGCCTCCAAACAATTTTTTTATACAGGGCCCCGACAAGGCACGTTACGCCACTGAATCTATACCATATAAAAGAATGAGTTACGCTGTGAGTATGTGTGCGAAGTTGTGAGTGCCTATGTGTGTGTGTGTGTGTGTGTGTGAGAGAGTGTGTGTGTGTATGTGTGTGAGCGAGTGAGTGAGTGTGTGGGAGTGTATGTGTGGGTGTGTGGGTGTGAAATATATACGAGACACATTTCCAAAGTAATGTTTCATTTTGTTTTTATATAAATTTATAGATATAACAAGTGTATACACAATGACAGATTAAACATTTTTATTTAATAATATGGACAATCATATTCTCAGTGTCTTCATAGTTTAGAGTTTTCAACCACTCCGTCACCATCCGCTTACATTTTAAATTAGTTTTTGTATATATTTTAAGAATTTTATTAATATAATTATATAAATGCGAAGATTGATTTAGATATTGGTGACTAGCAAAGTAAGTCCTACATGCACGTGTTTTAATGACTATATACTTCCGTCTTTTCGTTGATATAGTGGGATCAACTGTAAGCGACTTATGTGTTTTTAGAATGGCATGTAGGATATATAATTTACGAATAGTTAACACGTTAGCTATTGAGTAAAGAGTAGCTGTTGGAAACCTAAGTTTTTTAAAAAACATAACCTTCAAGAGTATCCTTTGAGCACGTTCCACCTCGAGGAATTTAGTTTTAGATGCACCCCCCAATCTGGAATGCAATAGATCATGATTGACTGAGCCAAGGCAATATAGACCTTTTTAAGTAGTTCAACGTTAGACGAATGCCTAAGGATTTTAAATATCCAGATCAACTTCCTAATTCGACCACCTATTAGATCTATCTGAGAGTGCCAAGATAGTCTTTCGTCAATCATGACTCCTAAGTACTTCGTGGTATCTACCTTATTTATTTTCTTCTTCCTGTATAACATTAGTGCTAACCCTACAAAAATATACAATGAAATAGTTAGTCACCAATTCATACACATTTTCACATACGTTTCACAGAAAACACAAACCTGACATCGGCAAAAAACAGTGAAATAAAACACATGCATGATGGTAGACGTTTTTACCGATTCCCGTTGCCGGTCGAACGGACGAAATGGCGCATTTCATTTATCAGATTTCGCTTGTAGCCCGAGAGCGTGTGTTTTTCATCGGCCCGCCATGAATTGGCAATAAAGTGACAGAGGCAAAGGCTTGGCCAAATGTCGCCCGCAGACGATTCTAAAATTTGAGACCCTATCTCTAATATCGGAAAATATCGACGACATGATTGTTGTGTCGGGCCGTTATTGTATTGGTGTCAGAATGTTCGGTTTTGATAAAATGGTTTTGCTGAATTGTTGGTATTGGATTTAATAAAAAATTTGACGATTGTGATCTCAAGTTAACTCAGGAAATTGGGATGAAATATATATAAGTGTCAACAGCGTTGCTGGGTAAGAATCTCATCTTTATCTTCACCTTTACCCAATTGTAGCAGTGGTGGCCTAGTGGTAATGGTCTAGACTAACTATAATTTATTTCATCGACACTGCTATCGAAATAGTGAAAGAAAACATAGTTAAGAAACAAGCGTCCAAGCAGTCCCAACAGTGGGAACGTTAAAAGTTGATTTTGGTTTATTGAATTTATGTAGGGTTGGCGCATATGATTTCTTCTTTCATGCTTCTGTAATAGTCGATAGATTTTATATCAAGAGCTATCCATATTTAATGCGACGTATTTATCAATAATTTAAATTATATTACTAAGGGCCTGTTTCACCACCTATGATTAAGTTTCGAGTGATTGATTTCATATTACTTGACAGATAATTTCATACAAATTCTGTCAGATTTTTTAATTTATTCAGTGAGTAGTGCCTACTCGGATATTGTGAAACAGGCCCTAACTATTGTGCGCTACGCAAGTATAACGCTATAGTTAGAGAGATAAATAGTCAAAATATAAAGGATTTTTAAAACAGTTATTTGACAAAATTTAACAAGCGAGCATGTGGCCACGTTTGGACCCACAGCTTTCACCTTCAGGTCAACTTATAAAGAAAGAGAAATTTAATGACCACCGTTCACATGCCTCAATTATTCACCACACAAAAAGATCCCACGCATCGCGCGTAACATTCATTTTAAAAGTACACTCAGTAAAGCTCCTCAAATATTACTGAACCACGTAAACGCCGCTTACAAGGCATCCTTAAAACCATGAAAGGAAATTTTAATGGCTGCCAGGTGACTTTGCGTTTATTCGACAAGGAAATAATGGAGACGCACGATAAACGTAAGTAAGCCTTCCGAGCCGTTTTACACGTATGCCGTCAATTTAGAGCAGCATTTTGCCACGTAATAGCCCATTAATGTCTTAGAACGGAGAAGCTTGGCTATGAAAAACTATGTAGTTATAGGTGAAGCTCAGCAAATAGAGTGATGTATGTTTGAACAGACCCTAACTTTGTAAAGCTTGGGATACAATCATTTGTCTTCCGTGCTGTCTAGGGGGGCACGTATCCGATACTTTGTTTGGTTTGTTGCGATTTTTAGTCGCTGTTCTAAAAATGTTTCTATGTAAAGTTTTCAGTTCGTACTATCAAATTATATCACCACATGCCTCAAAGAGATGGCAGCAAACCTTAAGGGTCCAACCGGGTCGATGGGGATTTCCTAAAAAGGAAACCTGTGGGCCAAGAACGCAAAGGGCAACTTAAAACACAGGTATAACGAGCAGTGGTGGCCCAGTGGCAAAGAAATATACTTGAATAGATAAAACCCATAGTTAAGGTTGACTGGTAGAAAATGCCTAAGGCATTAAGTCCGCCTTTGTACTTCTATGTGCATAAAGCATTTAATAAATAAATAAATAAATAGTTCGTTAATTTCACCAAATAGGATTCCAACTCAGCAAGTGTTAGACGAATATACCTGAAGCTGTTGCTCTCTACTGGGTGCCTGCGGTGACATAATGATGATCAGCTGATTAATGACTGAAAATATTATTAATGGCATTAGGTGTGGCGTAGTAGTGCCTTTTCGAATAGTGGCAGTTAATTTTACGTTTACTTGGCTCTGGCGCTCTGTTCGCTTATCCCCCAACTATCCTGAATCTTTCCAATCGAGATTACGAACCAATCTTCATTCACAACTTTATGGAGAAACTCGAAATACTTAGAATAATAATAAAAGTATCTCAACTTATATCGTTGCAATAACTGTATAATATTATTATCTTGCAAGGGATAGCCGAGATTCTCTGAAGGATATTGTCCTTTTTATTACATTCTTGGTGTCCCTTTAGATAATTGTAGCTTTCCAACGAACCGCGATACAGTAAGTTTCTTCACAAATGGGGTCATTGAATATTTTCAATATTACATAATAAGGTTTTGGTATCCCTTAAAAATTTAAGCCAAATAAAATATAGCATAATCACATAATACTACATAGCATTAGCATTAGTGGCCTTTTTTAATGTTCCCACTGTTGGGACTCAGGCACACAACAGTTGACAGGACTCAGGCCTCCTCTCTAGGAGAGGGGATGGACCATAATCCACCACGCGGGCCCAGTGCGAATGGGTAAATACTACATAATCATCTCCCTAACTTCTTTCCAACCAGCTCAGCCCGTGTTTAACATGGAGCAATTGCTTTCCAGACCTTCACAACCCAGATACTGATAATAAAAAAATAAAAAATACTTTATTTCATGATTAATTTAAGAACATAAAAAAGTATAGTGGCAGTCTGAATGCCTTAGGCATTTTCTCCCAGTTTAGGGAAAGATGCAACATAAAGAGAGAAAAAAGAGAATACAAAGAAAATGAGCGTTCATACAATTAGTTTTATTAGTATCCATTTGTATTATGTGCTTATAGTGCTTATGTATAAATAGGTAGGTACTTAGTTGATGTTTAAATCTCTTAGATTCTTCTACATATATTAGTAACAATGTGAAATAAATTATACTTTTTGTCAGAATAAGAAACCAAAATTATAGATACTTAAAGAAAACATCGTTTATTATAAACAGTAATAGCACCACTTAAATTAGAAAAACACACCACAAATCATTCAAACAGACACATCAAAAGAAAAACTGAAAAATAAGTGCTTTTATTTAGAACACTTAAAACTGTGTTTTGAAAAACATTTCACTTGTTAAGTATGTAAATAAAACCTATCTCACCAACTCGTGTTGAATAAAGAATGGCCAGTTTTTCAAAATAACATTACTCTTTTTTTGAAACGAGAGAACTGAAAAACACTTGTATCTCCTGATTAATGACTTGAACTAGACCGGCGGTCACATTTATTGGCTTAAAATGTCAGAACCGTCTGACCTTAGACTTTAGAGGAACAAGTCGTTCCTCTAAAGTCTAAGGTAATTTACTACTTAATAACCTGACCTGCCTAATTCTCTTTATAAAAGGCTTAGTATGGACAAGCTTAATTGTTAACATAATACTAGGTACTGTTACTAATTAAATTGACCTATTTTACGGTTCAATTTACATAGAATAGTTGTCTTCAAATTAAAAGTGAATAGGGTACTTTAAAAGTGAATAGGGCACTTCTAGGCACGCGTGCTTCGTCGCTTACCATCAGGTGAGATAGTGGTGGTAATGGCCCTGACTTACGAGCTTGTAGTTCGCGGATTTAAACCCAGCATGGAGCATTACTTTATGTCATTTATTTCATCACCACTACTCGCTATACTGTGAAGGAAAACATCGTGAGGAAACCGGCATGCCCTAGAATAAAAAAAATCGAAGGCATACGACATCCCGCCCGCATGATTACAGCCCATTCCCTCTCCTAAAGAAAAGGCCTGAGTCCCAGCAGAGGACAGTATTGTAAGACTATATACAACATGATAAATACTTCTCCTGCAGCTCTCGCCAGGTAACGGTAGGTAATAAATAGTAAGTATACCGCTATCGGAGGATATACTTGGCAAAAATCTACTGAATTTGTTTAAATGGCACAAATAAAGAAGAAAGATTTGTACCTATTTTTGTATGTTTGTAATGAATAGGCTCAAAAAGCTCTGGGCCGATTTAAAAAAATCTTTCACCAATAGAATGCTACATTCTTCCAATTTGACGCTACATTTCATTTTGAAAAAAATTAGCGATCCTTGGTAAAATTGGAACAATGTAACCGAAGGTGTAGAAAAATGAGTCTTAAGTCACTAAAATAAGTGTTTTATATGTAAATTTCCAAAAATAAATAATTGTCTACCCCGTGCGAAGCCGGGACGGGCTGCTAGTAAATGCATAAAGATATTCCATAGTTAGTTATTTTAATTAATTATTAATAGTAATAGATAATTGTAACATCGTTTTAGGCGCATCTGTTAGGATGCTAAAGTATAATTTAATAAATTATTTTTAGGTATAAAATATCCAAACCGCAAAAAGACAAAAGGACAGAACCTCGTTCCAAAAATACGTCTAAATAAACCGCTAGCAAATAAGCGGCACATCTTCGTTTCTGTACCTTCCTAAAACACATAAATGTTTTCCAATACAGTACTTAAATATTTTTCCTTTGTTCTTTAAAACTCAACTGTAATAATATCCGTCCGTAAAAGAGCACATGTCTGAAATATCATAAATTATAATTTACCCGAATTCGACACATGCCTAACTCGCTTTTTGGGATTCCAAATCGGATTTCAACATATTTTTTGCAAATAATTTACGTTTCATGTTTCTTTTACGTCGTTTAGTGATGTGACACTGGTTGAAACTTATCGAAACCATGTTTCTTTAATCAATAATTATTTTCCACTATTATTTAATCCCTCTCTCGTAATTTAATTATTATTTTAATGGGAGTTGATCTTGTGACGCTTAGGGGTGGCCTGTATTAAACAGTAAACGACTTCGAGCTGAAATGATGATAACGATGAATGATTGTCGAAAGACTCTAAATAACCTACAACGATGTACCTACTATAGAATAAAGGGTAAGTATTTTCTTCTATATTTTCTCCAAATCTACCAACTTAAATAGTTTGAGCACACATAATGGAACCCACTCAAACTAATCGCAAAAAAAAATCTCGTCGTCGTTATATTCCTTTTTTGAGGTGGGAAATCATCAAATGACTTCTTCTGCTCTAGGTTGGAGCGTATAAGTGTGTCAGACTTTTACTGAACCCATCTTTGTACTTCAGTTGCCCTTTGTACCCCAGGGTCACGATAATTCTTTCAAACTCGTAGAGTCGTCACATCCCTAAAAATCGATCGAAAAGTACAGTCACCGTCACATGTGGTATTAAAAGTTGGAGCGCGGTGTAACGCTTCCCTAATCCTGGCGTTTCTCCCTAGGACTTGCCGTCATGAAGTTCGTGACACCACGTAAGTACACAGATTACTACAATTATGACGTGTCTTCAAAACTTACTGAAGGGTGTTGAGTGAGTGATCTTAGTTACAGGTTTATGTTAATATATCATCATATTATGATACATGCGTATTTCTTGTATGGTTAATTAATGGGTGTTAGGCACTTAGTACTTAATGAGACGATTCTGGGAACATTGCTAATGGTACAGACGGTATCACACTAATGTTTTAAAGGAGAAAGTTTGGCAGTGTGTATGTTCGTTAATTCTTTATGCTCGAACGACTGAATGTATTTATATGATATTTGGCACGCGATTAGACCATGGTCTGGAATAGCGCATAGGATACTTTTAATCCCAATGTTTCATTGGTCTTTTTTTTCTACTTACACACAGGCGAAGCCGCTGGCAAGAGCTAATTACAATCCTACTAATATTATAAATGCGAAAGTTTGTGAGGATGGATGTATGTTTGTTACTCTTTCACGGAAAAACGGCTGGACCGATCTGGTTGAAATTTGGTGTTTAGATAGTTTATACCTTGGATTAACATATAGGCTACTTTTACTCATACTTTTTTTTATTTTTTTTCCTTTTTGTAATTTTTGCTATAGGCTGCTTTTTATCAACACACCACGCGGGCGAAGCCGCGGGCGGAAACTAGTAATATTATAAAGGTAAAAGGTGTAAATATGTGAGTGGGTGACTATGGGTGTTGTATGTTTGTTACTTCTTCACCCTCCAATGGCTAAATGAATTTGGAAGAAATTATACACGGGTAGAAGCCCAATTTTATACTATTTCGCTAGCGTAGTAGAAAATATGATAACAAATAAGTTTTCTTTGTCGCATCTTTGCTGCATTATCGCCCCGCGCATAGATATCCGTGATACCTACTGATACTTGTGCTCAGAGCAAATTGCGTGTTCACGAATATTGTTAGTAATGGCTGCACAGCGACGATTACCGCTCTATGGGGCTTAGTTCGCCGCAAGTCATATTACGAAATATCCAATTTGTACCATAAATAAATCCGGGCTTAAAAAAGGCTATAAAAACCTACGTGCTCGTAGTTTATGAACATTTTTGACGGTAAAACAGATCTTATAACCTTCTCATTTTACGCCTAATTTAATAAAAATGTAATTTAGAAAATTCTTGGAAAATTCCATGATTAAAAATAAGTTTAATTCGGTACGCATAACTACGTAGAACCTTCTCGAGTGAACGAATCTGACTAAAGTAGGTACATTTCTTTGGCTTAAAATCGGAATGCGTGAAATAATTATCTTGCCCTCGCACCATGATAGATGCCGATGACTTTTTTAGGAATTCCTGATATTCTATTCTTCTTAATAACTTTTTTATTCTGGTTTGATTCCACTTAATAGCTTGCCACAGGATATGAGAAGGAACACAGAACATTTGAAAGAGAAAGGAAGGTGGTGTTATTGATAGCTACTAATCTTAACACGTTCAGACCAGCATAGACCACTCATAACCACCACTCATAATCTCCATATCACTGCTTCGTAAACCAAAAGATATGTCGGGTGAGGTGCACAACCGGAGTACATGGCTAAAGATAAAGTCACGGTTGCCACTCCAGAGCCTAGGCCCAATCGAGCATCTGTTGTACGAGCAATGTGTACCAAGGTTACCAACATAGCCCGAAGAATCGCAAAACTTAAATGGCCGTAGGCAGGACCCATTGCTCGTAGAATAATAGACGTAAGATACCAACAATAGGCAAATATTATTCTAAAACTTTTCCTCCTAAAAAACAGGAAGTAAACAAATCCCCTCTCCTCTACAAAGAGCACAGTAACAACAGATAGATTGCGACAGGTCGACAGCAAATAGCCCATACAGGCCACCATATTAATACGTTTCGCTTCCCTGACCCGTGCCTCGATTTACTAATATATTGCACACATAAATATACATGTAGATGCCAGGGAATATTGTCGGGACGACGATTACGTTAACGAATTTTGGTACCACGCTCAAGTCTGAATGGCGGTTCTAGGTTAAGGTTTTTACTGGTCCGTGTTGGTACGAGTTTTGTGTTCTAAAATTAAAAAGAGATTAAACAATTTGTATTCTCTTTTTAAAATAATAGGATATCCTAATAATTACTCCTGTATCGTAAGTGTATTGAATCATGTAAACTCACACACACAAAAGACCCAAACCCACAAGAACTATGTGTAAGCCATACATAGAATTACGTTTCATCATCATCATCTGCCTAGCCTTTTTCCCAACGATATTGGGGTCGGCTTCCAGTCAAGCCGGATTTAGCTGAATACCAGTGTTTTACGAGGAGCGGCTGCCTTCCAGACCTCCACAACCCATTAACTGGGGTAACACGGCATTTCATGGCAAGACTGGAGTCAGATTTACTGGCTTCTGACTATCCGTAACGACTGCCAAAGATCTACAAATGACAGCCGGGACCTACGGCTTAACGTGCTTTCCGAGGCACGGAGGAAACTCGTTATGTTAAGATGGTCACCCATCCACAGACCAACCTAGGCAAGCGTTGCTTAACCTTGAAGATCGACCTGTGCGGCTGTTATTATAGAATTACGTTTACTTTACGAAAATTTTACCCGAGGCACACTGCTCAGTCAATCATGCAACCACTGCCCCTACCGTACATAAAAACACGGTTAGCGTTGACATATATGTAGATAGATATTATCTGGAGACGTTCTGATCATATTACGAATATCATTTCACTGAATGAAGACTGTCATGAAGACATAGGAGAAACGCCGAAGAAATAAGCTAGCAAAATATAAAAATCAACTAACCAGTTTTAGTCCAAAAATCCGCAGTAACGTCCATAGTACACGTATGCAGCTCCTAATGCACGATTTCCACAAGCAAAGTTTGTACAAGGTGACATCTGCAGAAGACTTGCACTGCGAAAAAGTTGCTGCAAGTTTCAGAACTAAAGCTGTCAAAAAGTCAAGTTGTGCAATAAAAGTTCGACATATTCTGTAATAGAACAAGTTCGATCACTAATCGGTCGCCATGTTGCTAAGCTTGGAGTTTATGGTTATGTGTAATCATTTATCTCGGTTGGTGGATTATGTTTGTAGTAAATATCGAGCTGATATATGTATATGATAATGTTTCCGATATACATGTAGATAGTGATATAGGTTCACTTACGTCCGTCAGGGAAACTACTTTGTGAACAAGGGTTAAAGTCTTCATTTCAGCCGAAGAACTTCCACTGTTGGACATCCTCCCTTAAGTGTAGCCACAAAGACAGATCCTAAACGGCTCACATCCATGAGATTTCCGTGAACCTTATCGAGTCATTGGTACCTCTTGTGGGAGACCTTCCAACTCCAATTCCACTACCAATTAAGTTTTGCGATTTTTCAAACTATGTTGGTACCCTTGGTTCTGTAACGGGTCATTTTCATTCCTGATTTGATCACGCAAGGAAACTCCGAGCATAGCCTTCTCCATTGCCCTTTTGGTGACTTTGATCCGTCCGATGAGGCCCATTTTACAATGGGCCTCATCGGACGGTAACCATGTTTAAGGGGAAAAAGGGTAAAAGAAAACTTTTACATGACTTCTGGAACAGTCCCTAACTACAGTTACTCCAGGATATCTCTTGGTATGTGACAAATATTACCCGAACCTTGACAAAAACGCTATCACTGTTAAAGAAGTAGATAAAATATCTCTACCGCCTCTATCTCTCACAAAAACGAATATTATGAAGGGACGTTAGGAAGTTACGTTGCACGTTTTTGCCGACAATGTAAAGGGGAATACTACCTAAATCGATTTCTGATGCGTTTTAACTTATAAAAGGCTCTGATTCCACCACCATCTCGAAATGCCTTAGCTTTCCGATTCCTGTCTGCACAGGAAAATTATTTCCACTAAAACCTTCTTCGTTACGAAACGGATATCGAACTTCTTTATATTAGGTACTTATACTTATTTCGTTTTACTTACATTTTATTCACCATAATCATTTTACTGTTGGGCATAGGCCTCCCCCAAGTGTCATCACAACCTCCGGTTCTGTGAATCCTGCATCAATTGACTTCCCGTGAACCTCACCAGGTCATCGGTAGATCACTTATGGGAGACTAACAAAAACTGCGTCTTCTAGCACGTGGTCACAACTTTAGAACCTTTCAGCCTCACCGACCATCTGTTCTACCCTGTCCACCGCTACTTAAGTTTGGTCATTCTTCATTCCATTCGTATAAATTAACACGACAATGAAAATTAAAACTTTAATTAGTACTTGGGAGTTTGTTGAGAAAGCTTGTAACTTTGTCGCGCTATCTACGTCCCATGCACAATTGCGTCCGAGATATTTCCTCTCCATTCTCATTTACTTCACACAATGAGTTGCAGAATGTTCTTTTTTTAATTAACAGAGTTTGAATCGCGGAGACGAGATAAGCTGGCGATTGTAAGATGCTAATGTAGAGAAACAAAGACGTGGTGTCAAGGATTCTGGAACTTCATTTACCGCAACCTCGTAAACAAAGGCTCTGCAGAAAACCGATGCAATAAATGGTTGGAAAGGAAACTGTACTGTAAAAACACTTTCATAAGATTTTTTCTTATTTTCGAGTCTTGATAATAATAAGCTTTATTAGTGTCAGCATCAGTAGCATTTATTAGACCCTCAAATGTACACGTTTGATGTAATGATGGAATGAGCGCTTAAAGGACTTCATTATATCATTCATGTTCTGAACAGGAGCCCTGCCAAATATATTCTCTGTAGCGATATCTACGACCTCACTTAAGAACTACGAATTTTGCATAGCGCAACCAAAGTTCTCCGCGCGATTTGATTAGAGAGATACAACAGCCGAAAATCATCTGGATATCGGAGGATCCTTTCTTTTCAACGGACGTATGTAGGACTAATCTCTGTTCCCCAAATCTCTATAAAAATATATTAGAGAAGCACTAGTGATCATGATCTGCCTAGCCTTTTCCCAACTATATTGGGGTCGGCTTCCAGTCAAGCCGAATTTAGCTGAATACCAGTATTTTATGAGGAGCGGCTGCCTACCAAACCTCCATAACCCATTAACTGGAGTAACACGGTACAACATGGCAAGACTGGAGTAAGATTTACTGACTTCTAACTATCCGTAACGACTGCCAAAGATCTACAAATGATAGCCGGGACCTACAGCTTAACGTGCTTTCCGAGGCACGGAAGGAACTCTCGTTATGTTAAGATGGTCACGCATCCACAGACCAACCTTGGCAAGCGTTGCTTAACCTTGTAGATCGACCTGTGCGGCTGTTTTTATCTAGCCACGAGCTCCTCAGAATCTCCTCCTATAGAAGCACTAGTGATAATAAATTTAAATATAGAACTTATGAATAGACTTATTAAACAACACCTCAGACATACACATTTCGAAACAGTTTTCACGTTACTCATTTTCTTTTACGTAAGTACAGAAAATGGTCCTTTACTAAGCTGTTCACTTATTTTACCAAACAACGAGCGAATAATTATTGTTGAATGGAGTAAGTACATAATAACCTTGTTATACAACACCTCACATGTATGCCATTTTGAAACAATTGTCCTATTTCACACTTCCCTTTTAAGTACAGAGAATGGTCATTTACTTGAAGTGTTCGTCAATTTTACCAAACAGCGCCTTTAACTTTACATCAGAAATGGGAGCGATTCTTGGTCCAATCACAGACTATTGTGTTAATAGAGGATTTTACCGAACTGTCCGGAAAGTGCATAGCTTAGATAAACTTTTACGGCCCAACCCAATAACCTATCTATCTCCAGTTTTGGCATACTGGAGATAGTAAAACAATTAATGATACAATATAAAAATTATACATGTTTTCTGTTGTTTCATTTGTTTTTCTATCTCCGGTATGTGATAGATAGGTTATTGGTTTCGGCTGTTAGAGTGTTAAAGTGTATCTAGGGGGTGACATCGCGATGATGATCGTAAAAAAGTATACATCTCATCTATATTAGGAGATATTGAAGATCTTACTTTTGCTTTCGATTATGCCTAAGTGTAAGGCCTCTACAAGAGGCCATAGACTGCGACAAAACACTGATGAATTACGGCGTCGGTGTCATGCCGTAGCGCGTCCGTTAATGTCAATGATCCATACAACACTGACAACCGTGTCTACATAGGGCATAAACACGTCCCGTATACAAGAGGCCAAAGTGAACGTCGACGTTATTGTCGTCGTGTCTCAAGTAACGTAATTATTAACAGGATAAACGGGCAAAATTTAAATTAGATTTATTTATTTATTTAGTCTTTATACAACGCAATGTACAAAGGCGGACTTAATACCATAGGCATTCTCTACCAGTCAACCTAGGGTGATGACGAGACAATACTTATACTTAATGTTCCAATCTAAGTTGTAGTCTACTCATTCGTTAAACTTCATCTAAACCCATTCAGCCGTAAAGGTATCATCGATTAACAATCAACAAAATATCCAAATTTACAGAAAATGGTCCTAATAAAACGGTTCTTAGTCTAAAACGGTTCAGCAATTTTACGAAACATTGCCCTTTAACATCAGAAGTGGGAGCGATTCTTAATCCGCTCGCAGTGAATCGTGTTTATAGAGGATATCCCTCATCCCGACTACAGGGATAAATACCTACTCTTGTACAGGGTGACCAGTTAAACGAAGGACATATTCAAGAAGTAGGCTCGACCGGCGGTTTTGTCCATGTGTATTCGAGAAATATTTATTTGTTTGTTTAATCTTCATGCAACAGACCTGTACAAAGGCGGACTGTATTCTCCACCAGTCTAAAGTACAGTACGGCCGTTATAAGTTGGCGAGTCTGAAGTTAGGCTTTGCGAATTTTAGTGTTTGAAAACTCGTACAAAAATAAAGGTATTAAAAAAATAAATGCTAATTACAGTTTTCCACAGCAATAAGAACTGCAAATTGCATTTATTTTTGTACGAGTTTTCAAGCGCCAAAATTCGCAGAGCCTAACTTCATACTCGCCAACTTATAACGGCCGTACTGTAGTTTAGAAATTCTCTGACGGCAGACTTGCCACCGAGTAAATGGTAATAAGTATTCTTAGCTCTAACTAAAGATCTGTGCGGTCGAATCGTTTTCAAATCTCCTTAATGTTAAGATGTGGTTCGTTAACAGACATCACATTCACACCTATTGTGTTAAATAATATTGTAAAACTAATACGTTTTTTGGTTGAACGCATAAATCTCAGGAACTACTGGTACGAATTAAAAAAATATTTTAGTGTTGGATAGCCATTTATTGAGGAAGACTACAGGCTATATAACAGAACTACAACCCAGGAGACAGCTAGTTTAATATATTAATAGATTAAGTATAATAGTAGATCATATAGTTGAAGTAGGATATTCAGTATTCAATATTCGAACCAATAACATCAACAAAAACCAAGAACTGTTTGACCGAATTATTTAAATACATACAGGAAGCAATTGGTAGTACAGTTGTAAGCTCTGCAGCAACACTGTAATTCCAATTTGAACAATGAAACTGATTTGTTACCGTCACACTATCAGGACGAAAGCCTCTTCACTACTGAGAAAGCACAAGCTTTCATTGTCACGCTTTCTCAAAGTGGCCTATTTATTTATTTAAATAAAGCACAGCCACATCATATCAACAAAACGATGTCAAAAAAAATAACAAGTGGGTTGACAATTTCAAACTTAGATTTCGTAAGAAATAAAACCATTATCTATGCGTAAAAAAATAAAATAAATACCTATTAGATCTTTTCATGTAAACCGTACGAGTATAAAGCCCTTGAAACCGTCCTTGGTTTAACCAGTCACCCTTGTATACTATAGTGAACTATAGGCTTTTCTGTCGCCTTCACTCGTCTCATCCAATTTATTGCGAGTATTTCTGAGGGACCATCCGTATATCTCAAGTGATAACGCCCTCTGTTAGATTGGGATTGAGGACTGATAGATGTTGTATTGGATTCGTGCTTATCTGTCAATTGGTGTGTGGAAAAACATCTTGCTAGTTACGTCTAGATTAATGTCAGGATTTACTCATTTATTTTTAGTTTATTTGTAAGTAATTGATAGGAATACAATTCATTACAGAATCACAATCTTTTTTCATATTTAAAACAAAAGTTATTCTTCTGAAACAATGAGAAAACTTCAGTATTTACTGCAATTCCAACCCTTTGTCTCCCAAAAATATTTTGACTCGTTCCCTAACAATAACTTTTGAAACCCTATTCGTTCAGCTCTTTCATTACCGGCTTTAAGCCCTTTCATTTTCACAAATAAAAGTCATTTGTTCGGAAAAAGTTGGGACGCTGTAAAAACTTGGCGGCATCTAAAGGGTTGGGTTCAACCGCGCGGGAGCTGCGGATGGACCTCCCCGTACTCGCCCACATAACACCCACGACTCAAATCTTTTGTACTAATGTTTTTATGCCATCGCTCTCTATTTATACCTTTGAAATATATGATTCGGAAAACTTTTGGATGCCTTTATTAAATTATGTAGAACTTATATTGAGTCTAAGTTAAACTCTAGTTTGGTTTGCCCTTTACAAGTAATAAAATAACTTCTACCCACCAAGTTCTAAATCGATCCCAAAATGTCGAATAATATTATTTAAATTATTTATAACCCTTAGTTTGTATTTTCTTTGTTATTCTAAATCTGGGTTAAGCTCAGAATTTACAATCTAGAAACTTGCTCCTGCAGTATCTTCAGTCTTTATGAACGAGTAAAATCCGTCGTCAGTGTCGAAGTATTCCGTCTTAATTTTGTCCAGGTGAATTTAGTTTATTACGTCATGAAACAACTTTCTACTTACAAAATGAACGTACATCGAAGGACTGGAATAATTTGCCTGCTGTGGTCTTCCCGTCCGATTATAATTGAGGTGTCTTTAAGGCTTGAGTGAATAGGCTCTTGATAAACTTGTCCGCCTCACCATCAACTTTTTAATTTGATTTGATTGCATCCCTGCTTACCATCAGATGGGATCCCGGTCAAGCACTAGTTTATATCAATTAAAAAAAGAAGAAGAAAAAGAAATGTTCGTACTAAATTATTATTTGCTCCTTTCATAAATTATAAAAAGATAACAAGTTAAGAACAATTTGAAAGGTATATTATAATGTAATACCCAAAGAAAATTACTGACGATTTTCAACTGCCGTGAAAAGGGATTGTTTAGACGTATTCACATTTAAATCTCCCCAAAGGCGGTGTGGAAACAATTCATTTTTGTACGAGGATACCCATTCTTGTTATAATAAATTTGTTCTTTTAAATGATATCCGTATTTTGTTAGAACCTTTGTGTTAAATCATAAAGGTCATGATCAAACGCAATATTTCTTTGTCTATAAGAAAAATGCGTTTCCAGTTTTTCAGCAATAATAAATATTGCATATACTCGTGTTAATTATATGCCCTATACAAATATATTTTATTATTTCCTGAAACACAGAATTAACCACTTTCATTAAATGATTGAAACACACAAGTACCAACTTTCACTTCATTTTTCGTTGTATCCGGCTCGAAGGCCCAAACACTTTTAAATGATAAATGGCTGTTTTATCTGGAGATGACAAAATACTGTGCAATAAACTAAGACACTATTTCTTTCCTCCCAAATAAAATGTTTTTACACCAACACTGGTCAAGGACAAAACATTTCCATAACAGAAAGTTTATATAACTCCAAGATTTTGAGTTAAATATTTATCAACCAAATCCGTATGATCTAAGGCCGAGGGCACAAAACATCTTAAGCTGGTACACGAGTGTGGGTTGCAAATCCTTAGAGTATTTATCACAAGGTAAACTGCCATTACACTGAGACCCGTATTATTTTATATAGTCATTTGTTACGGAAAAAAGGGAATGTTAAATTATTTCTTGTCTATCCTGAGTAGTTAGCCAGCCTCTTTATTTTACCTTATACTGCTGAAAGAAAATGTATATAAACCCCTTATATATGTGTACGTAGCTTAATCAAGCGTGGATTGATTTATATTATGACCTCAAAGACCAGAAATTCTTTTACATTTTATATTGAAAGAGATCACATGAAAAATAGCTTTTACTAACTAGGCTACTATATACATATTTTCATTTTTAGGGATTATGCAAAATAGGATTAGAATTTAATTAAAAAAGATTTTTTTGTTTAATCCAATGATATTAGGACAGTTGTCAAGCCAATAAGCGGGTTTAAATTTTTATATATATATAATACAATAAAATAGGAATCCATTGTAATAGTTTAAGGCACAAAAGCCTTCCTTTCATATTCTGATCCATAAACCAAACCAAAAAAATTGTTAGAAGAACAAAGCTTGTCAATTCACAATTATTTATAGTGTTTCATGAATGTCAGTTTTCTTATCAGCTCCCTGTCTAAAGTGACACCTCTGTTTCGGTATTTAATTAATGTTTCCCACAACCTTTTTGTTCTAGGTAATATTTTAAGGCTTTTATAATGCCAAAATTAAAAAAGTTTCAAAATTAATTACCGTCAACTCATTGTTGGTGATTCAGGCAATTATTATGAAACCTAGAACCAGGACTAACACGTACTTGGCTCACATTGTTAGTCAGTTTTATGATGCTGAAAAGGAAAAGGTACACCAGATTATATTTGACTAAAATACACATATTTTATAGCGAGGGTCGCGGGAATCCGATGGATGCGAGCCGCACAGGATCGGTCGCTGTGGCAACGCTTGGGGGAGGCCTATGTCCAGCAGTGGACGTCTTTCGGCTGAGATGATGATGATGATGATGACATATATTTTAAAATAACCAATTGTTTGACTGTGTTAGTGTAGATATATCTATACCAGAAATATGAATTAACGTAAAGGACATTTACTAAAACTGTAAAAGTGTCCCTTAACTACTACAGACGTATGGGCCTTTTACTGATATCGTAAAAATGTCTCTTACGTTAATTCATGTATTTGTATTATATTTAACGTTTATTAGTATATCTATTAGTATATTCGTCTTCTCTCTCTCTTATTGCATCTACCACTATGTGATACAGAGAACTGTATCACCCAAAAGTTGACTGGTAGAAAAAGCCTAAGATATTAAGTCCACCTCTGTACTTTTGTATGCATGAAGTATTAACTAAAAAAAACATTTTGAATAGCAGCTTACAAAAAAAATCTATACAAGTAGCCATAAAAGAAATACTCGCAACAAAGAATCTCGCAACGAACACGCAAAAATAAAAACAAGTTAGCATAAGTTTTCGCCGGAGATAATCGGAGATTTGTTACATTATTTAGTAGAACCCACATAAATAAGGAATAAACTGGCATCATGAATAAACAAGATAACTGGATGCTGGAGTCTTGCGGGTAGAATACTTTAGGGTACTAATTATACTCGTCTTGGTTTAAGTACCTATGTTAAGGGAAGGTACGTCATTTCGTGTTTGTATTATACTTCTCAACTGTCCCTTTGGTTTTCTGGAAATACCGAGAATGGAGTATGCGGCCCTGCGTTTGTTTCCTGGGTTGAGGAAACAGTATTATTAGGGTTTTAGACATCAGAGTTTGTTTAGTAGTAACCCGGAATTTAGAAAGTGGTGGTATTATACTGCTGTGCTTCGAAAAGAACTTTAAGCCGTTGGTCCTGCGCCTGATTTTACCCTGTGTGTCCGTCCCATTGAACTATGAAAGTAAAGGTACAGAGAGAGCACAATTGCACATCTGTTTCATATTTGCAAACACAACACTGAATCCTTGTTTTTTTAGTTGCCTATTGCGTTCTAGAACCGCGGTAACTCTTTCGAACAATCTAGTAGCCCATCGTCTGTTTTCCTATCGTTAATATTCGGAGCAAGGTAGCCATCTTCTGGACTTGGTCGTCTCGACGACATACATCGCTTCCCATCAGGCAAGCAAGAGCTGTCTCATCACGAGATATTATTTCTTTCAACTAAACGAAGAATCCATCTTATAATGTCACTTAAAAAAACCACATACATATCTATTAAAGTCTTTAAATTAAGCCAACATTGTTTGACAGAGAACCTCACCTTAAGACAAGTGACTGGAGTGCGAAACTTTATAGGCGTCACAGCTTTCAAACAAATACTTACATAAATCTTAACGCTGCGTCGTCACAGTTTCATCTTACAGTCGAGCTTTGAAACTAGCGAGCAAGCAAGTAAGCAATTGCGAGTGAAAAGGAGTATCTAAAACATATGCTTGGACAATGTATTTTATACCTTAGAATTGTCTACGATACTGCAATATGAACTAATAGCATTTAAAAGTTTGTGTCCGAATTTAAAACGAATTCTATTATATTTTGTAAAAATTATAGACTTATTTTTCTGTTCAAATATAATTACGAGTAAGTACTAGTTATTGATGTCCAGTTGAAAACCACCGCACTAGTTGTCTGGTCTTTATACTGAACTGGACCTATTTTGGCGCAGCCTATAAGGTATAAGGTACATCATATTAACGCTGCATTGTCACAGTTTCATCTTACAGTCGAGCTTTGAAACTAGCGAGCAAGCAAGTAAGCAAGTGCGAGTGGAAAGGAATGACATGCATAGTTGAACAATGTATTTTATACCTTAGAATTGTCTACGATACTGCAATATGAACTAATAGCATTTAAAAGTTTGTGTCCGAATTTAAAACGAATTCTATTATATTTTGTAAAAAATTATAGACTTATTTTTCTGTTCAAATATAATTACGAGTAAGTACTAGTTATTGATGTCCAGTTGAAAACCACCGTCAGGCACTTAGTTGTCTGGTCTTTATACTGAACTGGACCTATTTTGGCGCAGCCGTAAGGTACATCATATTAACGCTGCGTCGTCACAGTTTCATCTTACAGTCGAACATTGAAACTAGCGAGCAGTACATCGGTAAGCAAGTGCGAATGAAAAGGAATGAAATACATAGTTGGACAATGTATTTTATAGCTCAGAATGGTCCACAATACTACAAAATCTTGAACAAATAATTAAAAGCATTGTAATGTACTGTACACTGTATGGATCTTTTTGTGTCCAAATTAGAATCAATTTTATTCTATAGAGTTTTTAAACTTATTTTTCTGTAAAAAATTACGTTTTTACTAGCTAATTGTATGTTCAGTATCTAGGCGCCGCCGCCGTGGTCACATAATTTTATGTTTTGGCTTTTTCTAGTAGTTTTCACCTTTATGAAGCCCCCATTATCTGCCCTTGCCCCATGTTACTTAGATTCGGTGTATCACGTTTTTCTTACATTGTATCCTCAATCAAACTTTCGCTGGCTACAATAATTAAATATTCAAATCAGACAGCTTGTTCTTAAATTTTAGCGAGACTAACGAACAGCAACTGATATTTTATTATAAGATAGAAAGAAGATTATTATCAATTTTAAAAGTAAAATAATTATTGTGTAAAACCAATTGCGTAGCTTCTTTTTTCTCTCGTTCTAGGAAGAGGGAAAAAAAACGAGTAACACAAACTGAGGGGCCCCACCTTGACGAAAGAGAACCCTGGGACCCTGGAATTAGGCCAAAGAAGGAATAGCAGTTGGTTTTAGTCAGCAGAAGTCTGACATGCCCCGCTCCCTTAGAGCCGCTAAAGTCATTTTGATAATAAATTTTCCACCAGGGGCCCACCTATGTAGTTCAGTTGCCTTTTGTGTTGCCTTGTTTTCTTCCAATCTGTTCTGGAACGCTAAAGGACTGCGGTAACTCTTTCTAAAACTCCAACAGATTATACCACCCGCAGTTTCAATGGCCATAACCCAGATATTTCCGACTATCAGATCACAGCGTTAATCTAACTAATAAAATCAGTTAACTACTTGTACTACAAATATAATTCATATTAATGACCTAGCTTTTGAGGCGGCTATCTGCCATGTTCCACGCAATGACAGTCTGAAACTTCGTTAATTTATTATGATGGAAAAAGTCGTCGGAACCAGGAAAGTGGAGCACGCAGTAAGTTAGGACACTTTTAGTGGCCTGGCAAGACCATTAATAGGACCCTGTCGAGGTATTTCAGTTGAGAAACTTAGTGACGCGAGACAAAAGATGATGGAGCAAAATAAACCTGTTATTGAGGGTAACTGAACTTGCTTTTAATAAAATACTTGTCTTAGATATTTAGAAGTATGCGAAACAGGATGTAAAGTCCCCTTCGACCAGACGGGTGGTGTGTGTGGTCCGGGTAACTGCCCGATACATTACACAGTTATATACTTACAGTGGATTCCTTACTATTGTGTATGTTTTAAGTGTGCAAAGAACTCTGATACTGCAATGCAGTGATTTAAGTTTTTAGTTGCTGTGAGGCCATAGACTACTGCACGGAGTTTAGAAGTAAATGATAGAGCTTCGGAAACCACCTAAACCCGTCGGTATTGATTGATTGATTGATTTTTAAAGGTCTTTATTTCCATAACATTTTGTAAATTGCATACAATAAGATCTTATTCTAATTGTGTACAAGCTAATAAGTATCTAGTTTATAGGTTCTGTTACGAGAAGGATTAGTTCTCGGATAACATAAGGGATGGAAATTCTTATTGAACATCCAAGCGTTTGCGGGAGCACTAGACACCGACAAGATAAAACAATACAAAGCAGCCTTACCTTGATTCCCACAGCTAGATCCACCAGTTCAAGTTTCCACGCACTATTGCAGCCCTTTCTCAAGGGGACACAACACTTGAAACACAGAATTAGTATTTATTTCCAATTAGTTTGAGAGCGGCGGCGTAGCCATTTTCAAAAGTTCTTAAACGACTGGAAGGGATGCGCTTGTGTTGCGTTTCACCATAGGTAACACAAGCACAGTGATGGGCGTGAAATCGATTATTGAGTATCGACTAAATATTGATTTGATGTCCGAGGTTTCTTGAGGTCCTATTACCACCCCAGGAAGACGGCTTGCGCTTATCATCGCGCTTGCTTATATCTTAATCAGTGAACATGTACAAATTGCAAACGCTTAGAAATGACTATTTGAATTACGAATAACGGTGACGATACATACCGCCCACCAAAATACACGGTAGCTGTATTTTCAGAAAATACCATTGGAAGACATGTTACAATGTTTAAGGGTGATTATAAGAGACATACTTTTAATTAAAGCCTGTTTAGGGCATGAAAGATTATCCTAGTATATGAACAACGATACGCTACTAAAGAAGACCTTACGTTTAACTAATACTAACTAACGAATAATAACGAATGAAGAAACCAACGTTTACGATTCTAGTCCGTTTGGTTTGGCAAAGGACAGATCTTTGCTAATGGGCGCGTAAGAAAAGAACCGTTAGGTAGACGTAAGTCCGCGATGCGTACTACTCCATCTGGTCCGCTGTGTAGCCGTTCTACACGAGCTATAGGCCAATGAAGCGGAGGAGTTTCCGATTTTATGACAACCACGGAACCGATTTCCAGTGGTTGCGAGTGCTTAGTCCATTTTGCCCGTTGAGTTAACGAATGCAGGTACTCATTCCTCCAACGCTTCCAGAAATCTTGTTGAAAACGCTGGATGAGTTGCCACCGGCCTAAACGAGTGATATTGACAGACGTCAAATCCTTATCGGGGACAGCTGTCAGGGGCTCTAACGTAAGAAACATACCTGGCGAAAGTACCGAGAAATCATTGGCGCAGGTACTTATCGGATAAAGGGGTCTGGAATTAAGCATTGCTTCGATTTGCACGAATAACGTAAAAAGTTCGTCTAAAGTCAGCGATTGATTGTTGACCACGCGGTACAACGTTGATTTTGCAGCTTTAATCTGAATCTCCCACACGCCACCGAAATGTGGGCTGGAGGGGGGATTGAATTTGAATTCGATAGTTTCGGTATGAGCAGCTTCTTGCATAAACGACGAGAGCTCACGATGAGCACCAACGAAGTTGGTTCCTCTGTCTGAATATATTGTCTGGACTCGTCCACGACGACCGACGAAGCGACGAAGTGCGGCGATAAATGATTCCGAAGTCAAATCGGTAGCTACTTCTAAATGGACCGCTTTGGTAGTTAAGCAGACGAAGAGGCAGAGATAAGCTTTGCTTATCTTAGCACCGCGATGTTTGCCTGATTTAACTCGGAAAGGACCACCGTAGTCCACCCCTACGATACTAAACGGTTTTACCTGATTCACACGAACTGCAGGCAAATCACTCATAAACGGTTCGAGAGGAGAAGGATTCGTTTTGAAACAATGTAAGCATTTTGAAACTCGGTGTCGAATTGCACGTTTAGCTGACAAAATCCAGAATTGCTGAGTGACCAGATAATGTAGCGTGTTGATTCCTGGGTGACAATGTTCACGATGGAGAGCGTCTATGACCATGTTCGTCAGTGGTGAATCTCTCGGGAGCAAGGCGGGATGTTTGTGACTGTACTCTAGTCCGGATCTGGATAACCTACCGCCCACCCTGAGAACACCCAGGGGGTCGATGAATGGGTTCAGCTTACGCATTTGTTTTGAAAGAAGCTTATGTTCTTTCAATCGTTTGAAGTCTTCATGAAAATGAAGAAACTGAGTACGTTTCACTATCATCAGCAGCGCGTTGTGAAGTTCCGCACGATTTAAGGGTAGATCAGAACGGCGATTGACTTTACTGCGGAGATTATTGATATAGCGAAGCCATAGACCGACGATTCTTTGGATTTTGCGAATGGACGAGTATCGGGATAGCAAATAATCGATGGGATGCGCAGGAATATCACTCGTTAGAAGAACCTGTACCTTCTCTTCTGCACGAAGTTCGTCCTCAGAAGGATCTGAAACTGAGCAAGGCCAAAACTGAGCGTCTTGAGAAAGCCAACTAGGCCCCGCCCACCATAAAGAATTGATGACAAGTTCCGCAGGTGTCTGACCACGAGAGGCGATGTCCGCGGGGTTGTCCTCTGACTTCACATGGCGCCATAGTGCGCCAGGGACCGCATCCTGAATATGGCTGACACGATTTGCTACGAAGGTCTTCCAGCGGGAGGAAGGCGATCGAATCCATGAGAGCGCGACTGTCGAATCAGACCACGCGAACATGGCTGAAACGGGAAGAAGAGGTTGATAAACCGCACTGACGAATTTCAGTAGATCTGCCAGAAGAGCAGCAGCGCACAGCTCTAGTCTTGGTAGGGAAACAACTTTGATAGGAGCTACCCTTGCTTTTGACAACACAAAAAAGACCTTGATGTTATCACACTTGTCGATAACTCGAAGAAACACCACACCAGCGTATCCACGTTGAGAACTGTCTGCAAACCCATGAATTTCGCACGATTTGATATGAGAAACGGATAGATGACGCGGAACTCGAAGGTTTTCAATGGAAGGAAGTTCTTCGGTGTAGCGATTCCACAGTCGTTTGATGTCTTCAGGAGGATCTGCATCCCAGGAAACTCCAAGAACCCACAATCTCTGCACCAAATACTTCGCGAAGAAGGTCAGCGGTGACAGAAAACCAAGCGGGTCATAGATTTTTGCTAGCTCGCTTAGAATGTTACGTTTGCTGCAAACACGATCTTGAGGTTTGACTTCGAAAACGAAATGATCAGAGTTCGGTTCCCACTTCAAACCTAATATTTTGAGAGTGTTGGACTTCTCAACGTCCATCGAAACGTTATCTGTGAGACAATGCTCCGGAGGAAGATCACAAAGCAACCTTGGGTCATTGCTAGCCCACTTGCGCAGCTCCATGTGACCTCGTTTGAGAAGCTCTGTCACTTCCGACTTAGCTTGCATGGCCTGATTAAAATCAGAACACCCAGTGACGACGTCATCGATGTACACGTCAGTCGATAAAACGGATTTTCCGAGAGGTAAGTCACTACCTTCATCCTCGGCGAGTTGTTTGACGGTACGACAAGCAAGAAAGGGTGATGAGGAGACACCGTAGGTGACAGTATTCAAGCGATATTCCAACAGCGGTTGGGATGGATGATCTCTCCAAAAGATTCTTTGGAAATCACGATGTTCTTCATGAACAAGAATTTGACGGTACATTTTGCACACGTCCGCTGAAAAAACAACAGAATGGGTACGAAACCGCAAAAGAATTTCCAAAATGTTAGCCTGTAGCTTTGGACCGATAAGTAAGGTTTCGTTCAACGATACGCCAGTGATGGCGTCACGATTTGATGCGTCAAAGACGGCACGAAGCTTCGTACTGACGCTGTCAGGACGAAGGACACAGAAATGAGGTATGTAATACTTTCCCTTTTGCACATCCTTTGCGGGCACAAGAGTCATGTGGCCACACTGAATATACTCAGTCATGAAACTCGAGTATTGTTCTTGAAGAACCGAATCAGCGGAAAGTTTACGTTCCATCGAATGAAAACGTCGAAGAGCCGACTCTCTCGATCCCGGGAATGACGGTTCCTTGTCTTCTACAAAAGGCAAAGCGACACTATAGCGTCCAGTTGGGTCACGAGTAGTCGTATCGCAATAGATTTGTTCGCAACGTTGATCTGCTTCACTCAACTTGGTGACGCACGGAAGCTGGTCCAATTCCCAAAACTTCTTGACTTCTTGAGAAAGCTGCTGGTCGTCTGTAACGAAGAAAGAAGTGACACTTTGTTCAGCCTGATGATCACTCACACTTCCTAGAAGAAGCCAGCCGAACACAGAATTCAACGCGGATGGCTGCTGCGGTCCTCCGCTCACGCATCCTGGCAGAATGAGAGAAGGGAAGATTTCAGCACCAATAAGAATGTCAACTGGACCAGGTTTATCACAATCCGGATCCGCTAGATTGAGACCCCGAATATGAAGCCAAGACGATTTGTCGAGCCTGACGCTCGGCATGTTCCCGCATATGTTAGGTATGGTCAATGCTTCAAGATTGAACGCCACTCGACCGTTAATACCTACTTGAAGTTGAACAGCTCCTGAAATGGAGGCTGACGATTGACCTACACCACGAACCTGGCGTGAAGTCCTGTGTTTGTCAAGTCCTAGTCGGCTTACTGCGTTTTCCGAAATGAAATGAGCCTGACTACCAGTATCGATAATACAGCGTAAAGGCTGGTAGTCGCCAGACGAATCACGAATATTTATAACGGCAGTAGATAGAAGAACAACCGAATTATCACCCACGTTCGTCAACACACGAAGGGGCTCACTGACTGATGGAGGCTTCGGGTCAGGAATGTTAGCATCATTTTCCTGATGCAGGAGCGTATGATGCTTCAGATGGCATTTCTGGCATGTGAATGTCGATTTGCAATCGCGGACAATGTGGGACGGCTTCAAACAATTGAAACACCAGCGATTTTTCTTCGCGATGTCACGCCTCTCTTGAATCGACTTATCAGTGAATGATGTACACTGCGAAATGGAATGAAGTTCTGAACATGACGGGCACTTCGAAGCAACTCGTCCCGCAGTGGTGGAAGGCGCAGAAGATTGGGTACCTTCTGCCTGGTTTGTTTTCCTCTCTGAATTTGATAACAACGACGACGTAACTTTCTTATTGTTGTTGTTGTTTGACTTGACATCAGTTTTGTAGTTTTTGCTAGTAGACGGTTGAGGATCACGATTACCAGAAAAGTGAGTATCACGAACGAGTGCATCGCACTGCGCTTCGAGAAAGTCCTTAAGGGCACTGTAACGGGGTATTTCCGAGGTAGGATGCGCTTGTTCAAAGGCACACCGCGTCTTTGAGTCTAATTTTGATAGTAAATGATAACACAATACGAAGTCCCAGTGAACCGTAGGTAAGTTAAGACCAGTTAGAATGATGAGGTTCTCGTTGAACAGGTCCAATACGCGTCGTAATTCGGTAGGTGAGTTCACTTTTAGATTAATGTTTTGCATTTCTCGCCAACAAGTAAATGCGAGTTCACGTTTGTCACGATAACGAGCTACCAATGTCTTATATGCTTCTTGATAGTATTCACCCTGGATAGGAAAGGTACGAATTAGTCCTAATGCGTCCCCGACTAAACTAGCTCGGAGATACTGCATGCGATCCGAGTCCGACAATGATTCATTCAGATGAATGAGCGAATTGAACGCATCAAAAAACATATTGAACTCCTTTATGCATCCCGAAAAACGTGGCAAGTCGATCTTTGGAAGTCGAATTGTTGAAGCAGGCGACATCTGTGTAGCAGCCTTTGCAACGTTAGAAGAAGGAACAAGAGCACGATGTATAGCAAGCACCTGAAAATAAATATCATCGAATTCGGTACGGATTTCATCTTCTTCCTCCACTTCAGAATCATCGACAATACCTAAAATGTCCAAATGTGCTTCTTCGAAATTATTAACCAGTTTTGTTACTGTCGAATAATGTACGATAAATTCATCCAAACGTGAAGAATCCGATTCCACCATTCGTGCAACTTCCAACGTTTTCCGCAATCGATTCAATGCTAAAGTCCGCTTACGTCGTAATACGGGCAAGTCAGCGCACGTGAGACCGCTTGTTTCGATTGATTTAGATTTAGACATTTTCTTTGCACCACGCCTCGGTACGTAAGCCATAATCTTGAATCGATAAGCAACACAAAAATAATCGATTAACCGAAATAATTATTTTAAATAAAATCGATACTAAAATAACAATCGATAGTTTCGACAGAACGTTGGTACAACTCTGTTTCTCAGACTAAGACTACCTACTATTTGTTACAGAATTCCTTCCTACCTACCAAGCTCCGATTCGTAATGTCTATGAGAATTATAACGTTAACGAACTGTAATGATTATTCACTAACAAAAATAATCTTGAATTAATGTATAGGTACGCAGCAATGACTAGGTACCTACGTTTACGAATTGAATTGATTTGTATGTGGTAAATACGATTACGAATAGTCGGGTACCTAACACGGTTTGTTTACCTAACTTGTCTTTATTTTTAATTGTCGTGACGAGAAAATGTACGTGGTTGCTACTACATGTACTGAACAGACCGATTAATTTACATGTAATAATAACATAGTACGAAACAACAATTCTGAACGCAATAATCACACAAATCACTGAATTTTAAGTTGTACTTTTGAAAACGAGCTACCAAGATGAAGCAATACGCAAACAACGGATTAAGAAATATACCTAAGTAAATGACCGGTGCCAACAAGGCGGATAGGTAAATTACCTAGACTGACGGATTGGAATGTTTGCTACTTTCTTCATCAAATTACGATTTTGGATTGAAATAAATACGCGAATAATGCTTGACGGAATTGTTTTAAGGTGTTGTTCATATACTTTGGAGAAATATTCAATATCTAACGAGATTTGTGACGATTTAAATTATGGTGACATGGCGGTCGACCATTTGTGCAAATTACGAAAGTTAATGAAATCTTTCTCGCTAAAACGTTACGATTACTGCATTATTAGCAGTCCCTGGTTTCGGCACCAAAACAATGTTACGAGAAGGATTAGTTCTCGGATAACATAAGGGATGGAAATTCTTATTGAACATCCAAGCGTTTGCGGGAGCACTAGACACCGACAAGATAAAACAATACAAAGCAGCCTTACCTTGATTCCCACAGCTAGATCCACCAGTTCAAGTTTCCACGCACTATTGCAGCCCTTTCTCAAGGGGACACAACACTTGAAACACAGAATTAGTATTTATTTCCAATTAGTTTGAGAGCGGCGGCGTAGCCATTTTCAAAAGTTCTTAAACGACTGGAAGGGATGCGCTTGTGTTGCGTTTCACCATAGGTAACACAAGCACAGTGATGGGCGTGAAATCGATTATTGAGTATCGACTAAATATTGATTTGATGTCCGAGGTTTCTTGAGGTCCTATTACCACCCCAGGAAGACGGCTTGCGCTTATCATCGCGCTTGCTTATATCTTAATCAGTGAACATGTACAAATTGCAAACGCTTAGAAATGACTATTTGAATTACGAATAACGGTGACGATACAGGTTCTAAGCTTACCTTTACAAACATTTCACATATACAATTAACTTTTGACTTTTATGTAACACAAGTTCAAACGAACAGAGTATAGGAGACAGAGTAGAAGTCTTAGCACTGACTTATTTACACTATAACCACACTGTTTATTTATTTTTTACACTGTGATCTCACCCCGGTCGTGACCGATTGCAATCTCGACTATAATATCTCCTGCGTAGGTACCTGCCTGTCATCTCCGTCAAGATTAATTAGCATAATCGAAATTCGGTCGGCAGAGTTATTACTTTTGTGTGATTAAATAATTAAATAACAAATAATTGATTGTCACCATTCCAGGCCAAAGACATCCACATAGGCATTTTTTAATTGATATAAACTAGTGCTTACTTTAAATGGAATTAAGCTCAAAAATATGCCTACAATATACATTCTATTAAAAGCTGATAAGTCGGTTACCGTCCGCTAAATCCCCGGAATTCGAAAACTTTCAGCGGACTAAGACTCCCATTGTTGGTCCAAAACTAACCAAAATCTAATGAACTGTCAAAACGATCAGATACCACATAATAAATACAGCATAAAGTAATATTTATTCGCAATAAAATGTCACGAATATTGTTAGAAGATGACCGTGGTTTATTGGTCGCCGAGCTGTTTGCCACTGGCAACATTAATACGGCTGTTCTTGAGACGAAACACATTAGAGGTGAAGAAATAAGTACTCATATAAAACTTAGTAATGTATTTCGAAGAGACAGTGGCTGTGGAGTATTTTTTATGTCTTATTTTATGATAGCTATGGTGTTATAGAATGTTTCCTTTAATAAACCAGAAAAAAATCATGCTTATAAAGCTTTTTAAAACTAGTTTGCTTTGCTAGACCGAAACAACTCAAAAATAGCGCCAAATAAATGATGCCATGTCGGTCGTGTATTCGTCTAACCACACTGAAAACTCTCGCGTTTCATGACTTTTATTTAGGAGTTCAAAAACCGCACTTCCATTTTGTTTGTCAACTACTTTTTACTGTTATACAACGTATAACGTTAGAAATAGGAGGATCAATTAAACCACTTTTTAATATAGGTAACAATTTTCAAAAATATCTTCGTTAAAAATTTTGCACTGTCTATTTTTTATAGGTCAAGCCATCACGTGTTTAAACTGAAGCCAAAATAAGTAAAAAACACAAATGGTTGTCGTCCGATTTAAATTTTTTCATACACGTGGTAATAACAGTTCTTATTATTGAAATAAGAACTGTTGCAGATACGAATTTTAAGAAAAATACAACCGCACATAAAACCACTTCTTAAATGATTTTTTTTCTCAGAAATAGGCCAATTGAATTAAAAATCATTTAGGGTGTCTGAGATTTTGCACATTTAACATTACACGTTGTAAAATTAACATTACAAAAAACCCGACCCATTCAATCAGTGGATTTCAAACACTATAGTTTTATGTTGTTTGACAAAAGAGAAACGGTCCAGCTCTTATACTTTGCCGGGTTAGTAGACGGACCGTATTTTCAGTGACGCTATTAACCTTGATCAAAGAAAGGACAAAAGTCGTTCAGTATCCGTGTACGTGGGCAAAACTGTGTCGTTCCACAGTAATGGGGTTTTTGTGTTGCATTCCGTCCCGAAACAACGAGTTTTCCTCCACAATACCGAACTACACACTTACATATAAAAGCATAAAATACTACAAAGCAACATCGTCGGGAAATCATTTATACGGGCGTTGCGCTAAATATTTTCGTACATTCCTTTTAATTAAATTCCTAACAGGATTTACACGGATTTTCCGATTTTCCTTTCAACTATTTATGTTTACATACAATAATAAGACGTTTATTTTTCTCTTCGTACACCCGTAAGACGCCATTTTAATCTTGAACTCACTAACATATTGCTGGTCACGTTCAAATATTAATTTCCTTTATTTACAAACTCATTTTAAAGTTTCGCAACTACAGTTGCGGTCGTAAATAAACGTGAAATATGCCATACAAGTTTATTCTCATTTTAAAGTAAACCAAGTCCGGTAGAACGTTCCATATATCATAGTGTCTGACTTTATGGCTATTTGGTAGCGATGCCATAATAACGGTATTATTGGAGAGGTAGACAGAGCGATTGTTGGGCGGTACGATAGCCATTTATTTAACTGGCAACTTTGTTTGAGGGAAATCTAGACAAGTGATAGAACGGTCGCTTTAGGCTCTGTAAATATATTGAGATAAAAAATGAAGGCAATGTATCAGCCTGAAAATATACATGGCGCTGTTCCCTACTCCTTTAAATAAATAATTTAGCAGCATTCTGTGTAGGTAACTGTCACGAGTGAAGTAAATCCATTAATCTGCAAATAATAATTAGATTATCCGACCAGGAACTCCATATGGAGCCCCAAAGATGCCACGAAGCGGATGAATATTACATTATTATAATTTATCAATCTTTTACCCCGCCGCTGTAACGAGAAGGCGAGGTATAAAAATAGCATGCCGACGCACCCTGTACTCATTATATAGTCATAATACCGCGCCATTTTTGGAGCTACTAAACCTTAGTAAGTAGGTATTAGGGATGCATCGTTCACAGTTTTTTTCTTTTTCTTTTCGAGAATACTTAGCCTAACACTGCTTGCCTATATCGCGATGTTTCTAGTGTTATGACTTCTTACTTCAGAGCTTATTTTTTTGTTGAGTAATCATTCAATTACTTCTCCCGCTCCAGGGTGGAATGGGAGGACGTTTCAGACTTTTAAAAACTAAAACTCAATACAGTGGAATCCGCTTATAATGACATCGAAGGGAAATTACAAACACGTCATACTAAGCGGACGTCATACAAAGCATATTATAGAAAATAAACAATGTCTTAATTTTGTTAGTACGTATTTATTTTAACACAGAAAAATACAGCATTTACCCACTGAGACTCAAAAACAAAAACACCATGCACGCACTGCTGGAGGTGATAGGAACCATGTCCGCCACTATAACCGGACACAATTTATTAAAAATGGGTCACTATAAGCGGCATATCACTATAAGCGAAGTCATTATATCCGACTTTGTTTAAAAAAAAATGTATGAAAACCAAACATCGCTGTAAATTACGTCATAATAAGCGGTGGGTCATTATAAGCGGAGTCATAATAAACGGATTCTACTGTACTATGTTCCTTCTTTGACTTCATTCTATCGGTCATACATGTATTTGTTCCATGCGGGAATGGAACCCACGACATGCAAGCAGCAATCAATCGCTCAACCACTGCGCTAATCGTCCATTAGTCATTAACATGGTCATTTTGACTATCAGTTTCTATGTGGCACGTTAAGCCGTTGGTCCTGGCTGTCATTTGTAGATCTTTGGCAGTCGTTACGGAGAGTCAGAAGCTAGTAAATCTGACTCCAGTCTTGCCATGAAGTACCGTGTTACCCCAGTAAATGGGTTGTGGAGGTCTGGTAGGCGGTCGCTCCTCGTAAAATACTGGTATTCAGCTAAAATCCGGCTTGACTGGAATCCGACCCCAATATAGTTGGGAAAAAGCTAAGCAGATGATGATGAGTTTCTATGTGGTAGCACAGATGTCGCCACAACATTGCTACCAGCTAAGGGCACTTATCCTAGAGACAGCGGTGTGAACAAGGTTTTGATGGTTCATTATAATTATTAATGTAACGTTACCTTGGCAAATATCTCAATTAACATTAGCCGATAATGGCCTTATAATGTCCCCACTGCTGGGACTCAGGCCTCCTCTCTTGAAAAGGTCTTAAGGAATAATAATAAAAGATAATTCTTGTCTACATTTTCATTCGTCTATTTTGTTATGTAATCAGAATTGTTCAGTTCTGAATAATACGACTAGGTACTTTATTTACGGTGTGATTCATCAAATAAGGGATTATTTCTCGCGGGGTGGAACAAGAGGGAATGTCTTAAGATTTTTAATAGCTTAAACCCACCGATGTTGTTTCAGTTATCATTCGCGTTCCAGGACCGGTAACTCTACGAGTAGGTTCCTTTAAATATACCTACTCGTATCTATATATCTATCACTCGCTCACAGAAATTCATTTCGATGTAACTTCCCAGATGTGACACTTCATATTATATTGTAGGATTATTTTATAGGAATCCTTCATATCACGAGCCTTACGAACACTCGTATATACATATACAAGTATGCTGAGATACGATAAAGTTCCCTATAAAAGTTTTGCTCAAGAATTTGTCGTCCATATCTTGGGGACAGTTTGCAGACTTACTCGTATCTTTGAGGCCGCAAATATGCGTAAATGTGACCACTACGACAACAAGACGCAAATATCTAGACTTAGCTGAAATATTTGGTGGGGTCAAATAAGAGAGGATTTATTTTTGGTACCCAGACAGAACTTGTAAATCACACTAATAAAGGCAAAAGTGTGTTGGTTTGCTACTAATTCACGCTCGAACGCTGAAGAGATTTGGATGAAATTTGACACACAGGTAGATTATGTCCTAAAATAGCATATAGAACGCTTTTATTCTGAGAATATTTGGTTTTGGTATAATTTTCTACTTTTATGTGGGCGAAGTCGCTAGCAACAGCTAGTGTCTTCATATAACAAAAATTATATGTTTCCCACACCATTGTGGACACGAAAAGTAAAATGCACGCGTGTAAGCCAAAATAAGAGCCAGGTTTCGAGCAAATGTGTTGAAAAGTAGATTTCCCAACTGATGTCTCTTACATCATAATCAACAACCAAACATTTCCTTTTCCTACTTTACCGTAACTGGCATAAAACAACGTGAAGATTGTCGAAAAAATCTCAGCGATAAAAACAAAGCCAATAAAATCTATTTATTACATGGAACAGCACTTAGCTGAGCCACTTTTGTGGAAGACACCCGCTTTACCTCCGATGGAACATAAATCAATCAATTACCTAGTGTTTTGGACACTAAAATATTAGAACCTTAGTTTACTGCCGCCGATAAATATGCTTGAGTCGTAGTGGGTATTGGATTATGCGCCATTTTTGGCCGAGAGTGAAAATGATACTATGAATAGCACTAATACCATAAAGGTGAAAGGTTATATGTATGTTTATTACCCCTTCACACTCACAAATAAACTCTTTGACTTTGGACTTTGACTTTGACTCAAACATTTAAATTCGGATTCGGATATAATTTGGCACATGTGCACTTAGATTACACACATAGGATACTTTTTACTCTGAGTTTTCCTTGGGATTGTTTCCTACAGACGCTAGAAAATAATATAAAATTATTATACAATGCCTCCAATCCGCACTAGACCCGCATGGTTGATAATACGGCCCAATCCCTCTCTTAGAAAAAAGTCTCGATTCCCAGCAATGGAAACATTACAAGGCCGATTATGCTTAGTTACGCTTTTACAATAAGTACCTGTAGCACATAATTAAAGGACATAAAAATGATGTAAACATAATAAGTTTTCGGAAACAACACACAAAAATATTATTCGAAATAATTATAAGAAACCCAAGGTGAAAAACAAGATGAAACTCGAGGCGTATTTTTGCTAACAAACAAGGTTATATTTGCGAATCCTTAGACCGGTAAAAACAAATTTTAGGCGCCCTTAACGATCATATCTAAAAAGTTGGAGACTCCAAAGTTATATCAACAACTGACAAAACAAGATTTGTGAAAAAAATTACAGACAAATCCCTCGAGCGTATACACAGTCCTTATTATTTAATAAGCAGACCTACTTTTAATATTACTAGGTACCGAGATAAATTACTAGCAAGAAAAAGTTTTTCCGTTCCAATCTACATATCTTACTATCATGTCTTTATATCGAATTATATAGTTGAAGAGTTTGTGTGCTCGTTTATTTGAATGCCTTAATATAAGAAACTATTAGGTACGTCGAATTGAAAAATCTTTTCTTTTTTCTTTGTTTTGTTAAACAAAACGTTTCCCCACACTAGGAATTAATTACTCCTGTATCGTGGGTGAACATGAAACCACAAACATAAGACACCGAGAGATGGAACAGCTATCGCGATCGAACGCGCGACCCACAGCTCAGCAGCCAATCACTTAACCACCGCGCCAACCATGTCGTCCGAACCTAAAAAACGGTTCTTTCGCTGGTTTAGAAGAGAAATAAGAACGATTTTTTAACCTTATGGCTAAAAAAGTGTTTCACAAGAGCAACGATGCGGAAATAAACTAGATTATCGATATTACTACCTCGCCTTTCCTGGTCTTGGTTGTGGCATGATCAGTGCGTGTTGTTTCAAATAAAAGCAATCCCTCATGAGGCATAACTCTGTAGCTACATGGAGTCATAACATAAAACCTCAACCTTGAACCGTACGCATCAAGACCCCAGTTACTTTTTACTTACATGATCACAGTTATATATCACACTGATACCTATTGTAAGAAGAAAGAAAGAAAAAATGTTTATTTTACCCAAATGGACGCACAGTAAAATACACAAAACTATCAGGCTATGTATGAACCCGGCATTACTTCATAGCACCATAGACACTAGAGAGAACACAGTTGTCAAGCTGTCAAGTTATTAATACATAGATAATCTGTGGCAAGTTATTGTAAAGGCGAAAGTTTGTGAATATGTGAATGTGTGTGTGTGTGTGTGTGTGTGTGTCTGACAGATGGTTGGACGGCAAGTTACCCATTACTCGCCGTCCACAAGCCCGCGTCCGCGGTGGCCGGGAATCATGCAACTACTCCAGACACCCGGGGTGTCTCCTGTTGCGGCAGCTTAACACACGGACTGTGCCACCATCTCCTTTGCTCGCATTACTGATTCGCAGAAGGGTATAATTTTAGTCAGTAAAAGTATGACACTTCCTCTAGCTGCAGCATGGAGACTATATCGATTGAAATGGCTGAAAATTCCTTCAGAAACTTAAATTAGTCAGTTCTTTGCATGAATTATTTATTATTTCCAATGTGTAAGTGATTTAGATCATACAATTAGCTTTTCACGTAAAAAAACATGTCATTTGATGAATTTTGTGCTTAGCTACACGTTCCGATTTATAGTCCCTGGGGCATCCTACAGGCTACCGGAGCGCTTTATGTGTGCTAACGATGCTAGGATCGGGTTTTATGTGAACAACCTATGTAGAAGGGTCTCGGCCAAGGGATGCCGTAAAAACATAATAAATTAGCAGGGATTGCTGTATTTTATTCCATAACATATTAATTCTTTCGGAAGGAAACGAGATCCTTATTTGTCTTATAAATTAATAGGGATTTTGTTTCCTCATAATTTAAAATTGTACGGTTATTCGATTTTGAAACAAAATTCACACGCTCAAACAGTTCCTTGTAAATACCAATTTTCACTCGGAATTACCCTTATCATTGCTTTGACAAAGTAAATACAGGTCACACAGGTACCTACAATCAGTTTCCTGAAAAAAAAAGACCGACGAGGCGCAAATCTTGTTTCATTGAATAAATCTTTGTCAATAGATACACGGTTGACTAAAAAAATAATTTATCCATTCTAATCACTGTAGCTAACGCGTTCTTGACGGTTTGTCAATGTTGTAGTTAGGTACTTTAATTTCACGGCCAATACAAATTATTAAGAATATATCGCACCTTTTTGTGATGGGATATCATCGAAAAACTTCTCCCGCTTTGGGTGCAGCGAGAGGTCGCGATTTGTCGTAGTAACGCAGTTTCACACTGACTCTGCACCTCCATGTACCATTAAGCGTACCCACGAATGGCACAAGCAACGATTGTGGCATGACAATGGCACAATGCAAAGATTGAAGGCTCCAAATCCTACGGTGACATACAAAAATCGGGTCTCCCTTGTTTTACCAAAAAGAAATTGCCAAATTATCACTTCCCAAACAATTTTTCGCATAATTTCATTTGCCAAATTATTACTTAGCAAATAAACTCTTCACAAATAAATGTTACCTACGCAAACCTAATGTTTGGCAAGTTAACGTTTCAGCAATAATTTGCTTACCAACTAGTTCTTTTACTAATTTTTATGTAGTCAAACATTTTAGTTAGTATAACATATTTTACCCAAAATAAAATTAGCCAAATTTTGGTATCTTCAGTTTATTGTTTCTGGTTTTACACATAAAAATATGCTCTGGCGTGGTTTGGTCACTACTCTAACCTAACCTAACCTATAGTTCTGGTAGCAGTTCATTTTTCATTCGTCGTTTGTAACCGTCTTTATTTTTTTTCACAGCAATTAATTTGATAAACTGTTCATTTTCTAGAGATTTTTTGCCGTAATAAATCATTTCATTTAAGACCAAATGCCTTAATGAAATTATTCTAGGTAATATTCTGCCGAAGTAAAAATTTGACCAAATGAAAATTTTCGAACTAAAGTTTTTCCAAATATTGCATTGGTAAAATAAAAGGTTTCGAAAATTGCTTTGGGTAATGAAAATTTGGCAAATTCTTTTCGGCAAAACGGCAGACTCCCACAAAAATCATTATCTGGAGGCACGGCAGCGCACCTACCAAGTCGAGCAAAAAAGCGGCACGGTCGTACCATCCTTATTTCGAAGCAGTTCGAGCTGTTTCTCTGAAGTTAGTTTCTTTCAAAAGCTCGTGTAATATTTCAAGCCGAGTATTAACACCTTTTCAGTAACTCAACGAGGATTATATTATCCTTGTTGAGTAAGTTCTACTAATTAGTACCGAATGTTAATGGCCATTTTAATAAGATATTTATTTGATAAAATATATACACTAATTTTGTTTCGCCTTTGTATAAGGTAAGTGGGATTACCTGCTGTGTTTCAGCATTTGTATGTAGGATATATTTTATGTATTACGGCATTACCGGCACCTGTTTTATATTATGACCGTTTAATAACACAGGTACGTGTATACTGCCGTCCGAAGGAAGAAGATTTACATTTGCCGTTTTGGTTTAAAATTCATTCATTTAATTTTATGAAACTAAGAAAACAAGTTGGAAGGCCTCCCACAAGGTAGACCGACAACCTAGCGAGGGTCGCGGGATCCCGATGGATGCGAGACGCACAGGATCAGTAGTTGTGGCGACGCTTGGAGAAGGCCTATGTCCAGCAGTGGACGTCTTTCGACTGAGATGATGATGATGAAGAAAACAAGGTGTATCTACCATTCTTTTTAATTTTCCCATGAACTTACATTTTTGAGGTGTACTAGTAAAAAGTCGATTTCCACCTTACAAAGACTGGCACAGTGGTTGAGCAATTGGTTGATGCTCTGCAAGTCGCGGGTTCGATCCCGCAGGAAACAAATATTAGTATAACCTACAGATAAGTATTCCGATAATGGGAGTCTTGTGTTTGTGAATGCACACACGATAAAGGAGTTATTTCTTGAGTGGAGCCAGCTTACTTAAAAAAAGTCCAAGGTGAAAGTTGTTTTTTTTTTGGGCTCCAGTATATAATAAACTAGTTTCCGCCCGCGGCTTCGCCCGCGTGGTGTGTTGATAAAAAGCAGCCTATAGCAAAAATAACAAAATCGAAAAAATAAATAAAAAAAAGTAAGAGTAAAAGTAGCCTATATGTTAATCCAAGGTATAAACTATCTAAATACCAAATTTCAACCAGATCGGTCCAGCCGTTTTTTCTTGAAAGAGTAACAAACATACATCCATCCTCACAAACTTTCGCATTTATAATATTAGTAGGACTATAATCTTTTACGTCCAGTGTTTCATTTTCATTTCTATCGTTTTGTCCCAGTATTCTGCTTCGAAAAATTCAATTTTAATAGTAAGCTAACATAAAGCGTATATAGAGCTTGCGCCAAGAACTGCGTTACACTAAAAAAGATGAATATTAAATGAGCTTAGTCTTCAAAATTTCGTTGAGAGCCAAAACTTTTTAATCAATTTTTAAATCGTGTTATACACTGATTATTTTTTTACTGAACAACTTTCTTAAAGTTTTTATTAAGAAGAAAATAAAACAATGACACTGGCGATGCGACAAGTTGGGAACCCATTTTCAACTAAAATAATAATTTATGCAGATGCTCGTATATTTATTTGTTATCTCTATAATACTTAGATTAGATCTCTCTTTTGACTACATTTTCCGAAGTATTCCTGTTTAAGCACCAAAATTTTTTAGCACCCAAGCTATTCCTGATTCGACACCAATAGGTATTTCGGATTGGGATTTTGTATTGGCTACTACCATCCAAAATATCTATTGGTGCTGAATCGGGAATAGCATGGGTACCGAAAATCTGAGTCAACTACTATTTACCTACTACTAAAACAGTATCGGATCTGTATCGACCAATAAACGAACATTTAAGTAAGTTCATAGGTCATCCCTAGACCTCCCACTTACACTGGACTGCAGTGAATAACAAAATACTGCAAAAATGCATGTGAATAACAAAAAGTGTAGGTAATAGTTCCTTAATTACATATTTAACTAAGATGAATCAGTGAAAATGATTAGTTTTGTTGTAGATGACTATACATAAATGAGAACACATCTTATGCTTTTAAGAAAAATAACAAAAACATTTATCAGCGACCCGGAATTTTTGCGGCTCAGTGTATTAAATAAATTAGGAAGGTTACTTTTTATTTAAGTGCGTTTAATTATAAAGCTAAACCGCATCAGCGCATAATCATACCAATATTATTATCATTAAGTTTGTGAGTGAGCGTGAGTATGTTTGTTACGTCTTCACACTCGAACGGCTGACCAGATCTGGATGAAATTTGGCACACAGGTAGACCATATTCTGGAATAGCATATAAGGTATAACATTTGTATCCCGAGATTATTTTCCCTTGGGAAAACTTTTTACTTACACGTGGACGAAGCCGCTGGCATAAGCCAGTACCTAAATTATAAATTCGAACATTCAGGATCTAAACAAGGCCAATGCCAAAGCCATACAGGTTGCCAAATACTGGGCAGAAAAAGTTTGATGAGAGCATCGATACGAAAAGAAGAAGAAGAATTCGAACATTGATTGCATAGTCTAATAAACTGGAGTATTGTAAAACTGGTGGAATATTAAAATTTAATGTACACAGACAACCTTGCTTCGTACATTAGAAACTGCGGGTAAGGTCAGGTTTGCCATATTTTAAGGAATGCTGACAATATGAATGCTTTATTGGACATTACTGGAATGTTATGCGAACTATCTCGGATCTAATAAATAAAATGCAGGCAGTAGACCACTACTTGTGTTTGCTTTAAGTTCTTTCATTTTGATGTATTACCCTAATACTATCAAGATGTGTACGTATGTTTGTTACTTCTTCACGCTCGAACAGTAGAACGGTTTTGGATGAAATTTGGGACACACGGAAAGACCATGTTCTGAAATAGCACATAGAATTTTATACCAGAAGTATGATGAGAGATGAGAAGTAAAATTGATTCTACTTTCACTACGACTAACTCAAGACTAACTAGTTTAATAATTTTGATTATAAAATAATAATTAAAAAAATAAGAAAATTTTGCTATAAAAAATAAAGCCATAAGGTTTTCGTGCCATTCCGACACAACTATGACATTCGAGAACGCTACGAGCACATTTCAGACAAAAAAGTCAACATAAATAATATAATTTCAATAAATTTGCCCTATGAAAAGCTCGACACAGATTTCAGACGCCAAGAAAGCAACACACAAGTTAATAGCCAACAAATACTCCGATGAACTCGCGTATTAATTGTGTCGATAATCGGATATCGTATAGCACGTGTATTTTCGTTACATGTGCTGTTAGATGATCGATCGTGTCTAATGGGCACCTTATTAGACAAGCGATCAGGTAGGCTGAGGCACCCTCATTCCTTTGCGCGAAAATTTAGCTTGATAATTATGCAATTAATCGTTGCCTACAGAAATACAGAATACTAATCGAGCGCCAGTCTTTGATGCTCTCGCTCCAACCAGAGCGAGAGAAGTCATTTGATGATTTCTCATGTAAAAAAGAGAAGTACCTGCATAAAAGTATCCTAAGGGCAATACACAGTAATAATTAAACTTGTCCTATTAAAATCTCGATACAGATTCCAGACGCCAAGAAAGCAACAAAAGTTAATAGCCAACAAATACTCCGTTGAACTCGCGTATTAATTGTGTCGATAATCGGATATCGTATAGCACGTGTATTTTCGTTACATGTGCTGTTAGATGATCGATCGTGTATAATGGGCAACTTATTAGACAAGCGATCAGGTAGGCTGAGGCACCCTCATTCCTTTGCGCGAAAATTTAGATTAATATGCAATTAATGGTTTTCTAATGGAAGATTAAGTTCGTGTTGAGAAATGCTTGTGATATATTGAGTGAAGGACAGGTTTTTAGACTCCAGGTACGCTTTATCCACCAATAGCTTTTATCACAGAAATATCATGTATGAAAGTTTGTGTGTGTGTACATGTATTTGGAGGTATGCAGAACAGAGTGGAAAGTCCCTTGTGGGACTTAAAACACAGAAATACTTTACAAATACTTTACGTTTTACAAAACGGAAATTCCAAAAGATGCTCGCCGTGTCCCCCTAGAGCGAAGGCAACGAAGGAACGGGTAAGGGTTTAGTCAGTAAGAGTCTGACATGCCCACCCGCTCCGACCAAGAGCGGGAGAAGTCATTCTGATGATTACCCACTTGGAAAAAATACCCTCAATAGCTAGTTACTAATAGAAATAATTTACAAACATAAATAACAATACTGCGTAAAAACTCTGCTTCCTCAACTCAACTAAGTTCTTATCCTGTATCTCCGGGGACAGTTTCTTTCCTAATTAAACAAGTTTTTACGTGATTGACAATAAAAACATTGCTAACTTGAAAAAATTACATAAATTAAATAAGAAACTGTGTCAGTCAAGGCACGATTTTTTTGAAAAAAAACTTTATGACTCCGACCTTAACTTCCACCCACTTATAACCCACAATAGACGAGGGCTTGCGGACGACGAACAACGGCTAGCTCGCCGTTCGGAACGAGCCCCAGTCGTCAACGGCGCCTAGTGTTCCACGTGCGCCTCCAAAAAATAACATCAAAACCGTAGGGGTCCAGCAACGTCGAAGCCAAGCAGAAGAGCCATGGATTCTCCAAAAAGGAACCCTGGAGTCCTGGGCCGTAAAATAAAGAAGGAACAAAGGAGTTGATTTTAGTCAGTAAAAGACTGATACGCCCTTCCGCTCCGTTTTAGAGCTACAGAAGCCATTGGAAGATTTCCCAGTCGGAAAAAAAATGAGAACAACAGGTACAATTTGTTGAGAATCGTGGTTTTGAAGTACCTAAGTAATGCAGACCCTCATTACAAAATTAACGCTTGATTATTAAATGGTTTACAAACACAAACCAATTAGGTAGCCACCAACAATAGCTCCTTACTTAAAAATTCAACGCGGCGCGGTTCAGCCTAGCGTTGGGCAAGTCCGAGATGCTTTAATATAATCGAAAGAATCAGAGTCGTTAAAATAAACCATCGATCATCGTTCTACAGCCGAAGAATCGAATACGTTAAAATAAACCATCGAGTTACCCCTCAACTCGCTGTTCTACAAAACAATCGAGATGGTTTTCCGATTGTTTCGAGTCAACGGAATCGATTGTTAGTTTTCAATTGTTCGAATCAGTCACTCTCACTCGAAACAACTCGTGAATAAACATGCCATGCGCCATTGGCAATAATAGACCGTGTCAGATAGGAGTCAAAGTCAAAACAATCGAGATATTCGAACAATCGATTAAACCTGTCGCTATCGCGCGTCGCTAGTTCTGCCCCTACGAATTGGAAGCGTCGAATAAAACTGTCATCCACAGTTTCACCTACAAGCCAGTTAAACGTTTCTGTAATTTTAAATATTATTTGATATTTATATCTTCTGCTTTTTTGGCTTACTCCGACAAATGAGATTTTCTGTAGAAACGAACAACTTTCTATTACTATTCGGCTTACAAGAATAATGAATAACAAAATAAAAGAAGAAAAAGTTAGCTACAGCGATTCCCAGCCTTGCAGACAGCCAGTAACAGGTAGCTCGCCATCGAGAAAGGACCAAGCTCAAGTCGACAGTGCATTGTTCTACACGCGCGCCTTAAAGAGGTGTCTGCAAGACTAAATGAAGACACTAGGGCTAATGCCTACTAAGTTTACGGAATTGTTTGAAATAGTTACCTTGGCCCTTAAACGCAAAGGGCGCCTAAAGCAACACTGATTAGGTTTATTCAATGTCTTCTGTGGCTGGAGCATATGGGAGCCGCTCCGTCTAGAATGAGAGATGTTTTGATGTCTTCTTACCTCAAAAATAAAACGTACCTTTAGCCAGCCAATTCGTAATAGTCCATTATGGTCGACTTTATTGATGGGAAAACACAATGGCAATTCGTCCGAACCAGTACTCAAACCTAAGATCTCATGTCTCTACTTTGAAGTAGCGCTTACAACCATTAAACCAACGACGCAATTGGGCACCTATTCAAACACTAGTACGAAAAAAAAGCAATTTTTACTCTACTGCCACAGGATTAAGGTCATAATCGTTTGATCACGTTTCATGCCTTGGCTGGACGTGACTGAGCGGCCTATCTAGCGGATGCAGCCGTCCGACATGAAACCATGGAAAGCTCTCACATTTATGGGAAAATACTCACGGAAAAAAAAGAAATTCTTTCTGTAAAGTATGGGGTTATCGGCTACTCACCTATATAAACGTAGCATAATCTTTCGATGAAAAGTAAAGCAGCGGTAGCCAAGTGGCAATAGCCTAGACTTACGATTTGTATTACTTTGTGAAATTTATTTCATCACCACTACTCTAAAAACAGTGAAGGAAAACATGAAATCGGCAACGAAGGAACGGGCTGGAGTTTAGTCAGTAAGAGTCTGACACGCCCTCCCGCTTCGTCCAAGAGCGGGAGAAGTTATTCTGATGATTACTCACTTGAAAAAAAAATTAACCTGTTTATAATATTTCGACAAAGTTGAATATATTGAAAACGGTTTTTTTATTGAGCGTGGTAAATGGTATATAACTGCTGCCACTCTGAATGGAGCACAACAGGAATCTAATGTTCAAGATATAAATCTGTGTTTCCAAAATATCTGGAGAAAGACGTGTAATAACGTCGAAATCACGTATGAGCGATTGTATGGAATATATCTCGGGTTAAGCGCTCAGGACCCACGGGCGACTCGGTGTTCATGTTGCCATAGCGATATGAACTTATCTCTAACACCGGAAATCCAAAATGGTAGCGCATTTTATAATAAATCAAGACTGAAAAAATTCAGTTAAGCACCAACGAGTTGGACCCAAATGATTAGTGTTTGAACCAAGATTTATCTTTCAGACGGCCATTTTAAATTGAAAACCCTCTTGCAAGGGTACTGATAAATCTTCACTAGGCAAAAGGGATTTCAATTTTATTACCATTGACTAAAGGTCCCTAATAATTTGACTTTTTCTGTTCAATTTAATAGTTTTTAACTGCAAATATGTCCTTTATCTTTTTCGAGATACGAAGCAGAGACCGCGACAAGGTCTTTTAGATGGCGTTTCGCGCTGTGGTCGTTAAGGTAGCATTGGGCTTTTTTTGCGACCGAGACGCGCGATCGCGACCGGGTCACACGACCCACTTCTTAGTATGGATTTGTATTTGCACCGGTTGCGCGACGCGGTCGCCTGGTTTGTTTAGTACTCCATACAAAGCTGAGCTGTGGGTCGCGCGATCCAGTTGCGGTCGCGCGTCGATGTCGCTAAAACCAAATGCTTAGCCCTAACCTTAAACACACCAAGACTCCGACCGCAACGAAAAGCTACTTGTTATTCGGTCAGTGTAGTAGAATCTGTAGTTGCAGTCAGTGTGTGTTTTGCTGGGACATTTTACTCTGTAATTGAACACCAAGTGGCGCTATACATATAAATATTATCCTCTAAATGTTCATCTCTACAGGATTCAAGTTAAATAAACCGTCTTTATCTTTATATCGCGTTGACTTTGAAGATTGATTTTATCACTACTCTAAGAGGTTGTAAAGCTGAGTATTTAATTAATATTAATAAATCCAAGAAAAACAGCAACAAAGTGATCCTATATGCGTTTCGTTTTTATCAACTGAGATACAGAACACTAGAAAAAAAAAATGATCTCGACCCGAGTCATTACTTGACCGGGTCAAAGGCAGCTTTGTTGTCTAGACTCCCCTAATTAAATTATAATAATAACATAGCAATCAGCCTTATATTATAAGCGTGGTAGAATCCTTCTAACTTAGATGTCTGTAATTAACAATGACCTAAAGAAAGCCCAAGTGACCTCGACGACTTAGAATCAAAATGTCTATGGAAAATTTTCTTCATTTATTTTCTTTATTTTCTAAAATATTCCTTTTGTACGTTCGAACAATCCAGCAGCCTAAACTTAATTATATCTGCAAACAAGCTTACTAATCTTTTCACCACGGTGGTACACTCTGTTACTTATTTCGCGTAGCACCCCCACACTAACGTAATAAATGTGTGTGTTTAAACGCAAGCGCGTGAAACACAACAGGTATTATCGTTGTGTGCTACAAATTAACTCGTCTGGGCATCGTCATCCCAGCGAGCGGCTACGATTGGTCGGCCCAGAGGCGAAGTGCGGGGCTTAGTTCCGTTTTCTTACGCGCGCGCCGCCACTGTCATTCCGCCGTGGCGCAATGCGTATGATACATGTCTGACGAGTAAGAGGTCCCAAGTTCGATTCCTATCGTCTGATGTAATAGAAAGATTGCTTGTTTTTGTTTTCTATTTGATTTACCCGTTTTTTAATAGTAATGTTATAGTTACTCCCATAATAATTAATTATCTGTTATTTTCTTTTTGTTTTACTCATGCTTTTTTTTAATAGTAATGTTATGGTTACTCTCTTGTAATAATTAAAATATTCGAAATATAATTTTGTAATTTTATACATATAAACTATGTATATTTACGAAATTAATTAACGAAATTTTTGTATATAACTTGTAATATAAATAATTTTATAATATATTTATAATACATATATTATTTACGTAATATAATAATAGATACGTTATTATTATAATTATTGTTAGTTGACAATACTTTCATTGTCAACTTTTTTTTTATTTTCGCAAACATTCACTTATGAAATTATTATAGTTATTTAAAATAACATCAAACACTTACACTTAATCTTTGGAAAGTATATTTTTATGATATGGGTAGGTAATCAGTAATAATGTTCACAATAATCAAGTAGCTGTGGGTATAAATCAAAAATAAAGTAAAACCATACCACCAACCAATTCACCTATTCAAGTAATATTATGTAGCCAGCTCAACTCGTAAACAAAATAAAACTCGTTTACTACTCGATATACACACACACATTATATGTGTTTGCTACGAATCAGATAACCAAATTCGCTTCATTCATTAGATGGTAATTTAGCACTGATTATTAAGTGCTTGCTTGCCGTTAAAGATGTATCGAGTTCGATCCTAGCCATTGACAAAACATTTTTTTCTACTTTATTGTAGTATAATGATAACGAAGTTTAATAAAACTAAAACTTAGAATATTTGCTTTAGCGTTTGAATCCCCAACCGGTCCTATGAGACCGCGCTGTTATTGTTATACTATCGTGTCTCGTTTCGCGGGTATCTGAGTAATTAAAAACTAAGTGTATGAATATTATCATCTACCCACTTTATTAGTTATTTACTAAGAAATGAGTCGGATAAAAAGTTAACCTGGCATAACGCTTTTGCCTATCACGATCGTGTGTTCTACAACTTACTCCGAGACAAAAAATAATTAATCGTTGTGGAAAGTGATACTTTTTACAAATAATAAACAACATGTCTCATTATTTTGTCTACACTTTTGAGGGCTGAGATAATAGTATTACATAAACAAAATGTATCCATAAGTGAAATTTCGAGGAGATTAATGCTACCGGTAAGTAACAAATCCAAACTTAAAATAGGTAATGCAAAATAATTTAACATTGTTGATATTTGTAAGGTTTTAACGTAATTTTGTGATTGTTTACAGAGGAAAACTGTGCAGTTTTGGGTGCAAATATTGTTGCTACGTATAACGCTGACGGCTTTGCTACAACAAGAAACACTGCAATTATGCACGACGTGTCTATGACAATTGTTCGGCGCCACTTACTTAAAATTAAATGTCGCAAGCCCGCGAAAAAAATTTTACTGACGGCGTTGCATAAGGAAGAAAGGATGCGGTTTGCAAGAAAATTTATAGATTTCGATTGGTGCAATAACATAGTTATATTTAGTGATGAAAAGTGTTTTAAGTCAGATAAGGATGGGCGTAAAATATTATGCAGAAAAAATGGAGAACGTTACCATCACAAAAATATTCTCCCATGCAGGTCTAGTGGTCGCATTACGTTAGGGGGGATGCTTCAGGTCAGCCCGCGAAATTCAAATTTTCTTACGTTTTTTGCATTTTGCAAGCCAGTGATAGGTTGTATGAAGTTAAAAATACTTACGCGACTGTAAAACGTAACTAATTATATAATTATAACCATAAAAATCATCAATACTAGTCTCCAAGCTCACCTAAGTGTTGGAACGATTTTTTCGAGGTCAAAAACGTTCCTGCAACTAAGTGAGCTTGGAGGCTTGTATTAACGGTTTTTATGGTTATAATTATATAACTAGTTACGTTTTACAGTCGCGTAAGTATTTTTAACTTCATACAACCTATCACTGGCTTACAAAATGCAAAAAACGTAAGAAAATTTGAATTTCGCGGGCTGACCTGAAGCATTCACCTTAGTTATTGGGGCTGGATGTCATCGATGGGTCCCGGTGAGATAGTGGAGGTAGGGGGTCGCAATACCAGTCAAGGTTACTTGGACATCAAGAGTTACGATACCTATCATAGTTCATTTTTTAAAACATGTTGATTGATAACTTTGATAAGTAAAAAAAAAGACTAAGAGGTAAGCTGTAGGTAATTATACTGTTGTTGTATTATGTGACATGATGTTATTGTTATTGAGATCAAGAGTTGCGATATCTATCATAATTCATTCTTGATAACATGTTGATTTATGTCACTAATAAAAAACTTTAAAAAAAGTGACGTCCATCCTTGTCTGACTAACGGCCCGACTCAGGGACATTCATTAACGTTAATCATCACTTAAGAAATTGTCACATTGACAGTTTTACACAGTTTTTCAGTGAAGGTTTGACAATACTTAACTTTAATGGACGCTAATGAACCATTAGCTGGACTATGCGTTCGGCCGTTAGAATATTTTCACTTTATATATTGTATTAAGGATAATCATGAACAGATTCGTTAATTGTGACCATTCCGTTTAATGTATGTAATTAATAAGTTGTAATAAACATAATTGGATCGTTATCGCAGTTTTCTTTGTCACAATATTTTCAAAATATTTTAATTATTATGAGAGTAACTATAACATTACTATTAAAAAAAAGGTCAAATAGAAAATAAAAACAAGCAAACTTTCTGTTACACCAGACGATTGGAATCGAACTTGGGACCTCTTACTCGTCAGTCACGTATCATACGCATTGCGCCAGGGCGCCGATAACAACAGTAGCCAATTCTTGCTGTAGGTACTTTCATAGTGGTATACGGCTACTAATTGCTTTTTGCAAGAGTGTGAGTGTAGAAACGACGAGTTACTTTGTAGCACACAACGATAATACCTGTTGTGTTTCACGCGGTACACGGCGCACACATTTATAACCTGCTACGCAATCTCCGCCGCCGTGTGTACTATCAAACTGTTCTCTTCAGGACCATAATAACCAACAGCCTTTCTTGAAGCCACTTAATCAAAACAACACCTCTGAGGGGAATCACCACCGGTTTTCCAATTTCCAGTTGCCTCAATTATACTGAATGTAAGTACGGTGCGTGTTCAAAACATGAGCCATACATAAGAATGTTTCTGGGACCATGGGTTTGCTTCTGAACGGAAATCCCTGGTGAAGGCAAAGGAGTATCTGGGTGAAGTTTAGTCAGTAAAATCTGACACGCCCCGGAGTGGGAGAAGTGATTGTGATGAGTTCCCAGCTTTAAAAAAAGGCAGAATGCTCCAAGTGCCCCTACACCTGGACTTTGAAGGATCTGATGAGTGCCACCGATGCTGCTATTAATACTAATACTAATAATCTATTGAGCCCAGACAGTTTAACGAGTTTACCTACGAATCGAAAAGAAGAAGACCTGCAAACATTTTCATGTAGTCGCGAATCGACTGTATTATCAAACATCTGAGCCTTATACGGGTTCCGCAGTTAATGCGAGTTATAAATCGCAGCGCAGCACTGGCACTGAAAGCCGACTTTTTATTTTGAAGAATTATAGACAACGCCCTCTGTTTGTGGCCCCCGTAACTAATTGCGCTTCATTTGTAATTTTCCTTTATTTAACTTTCCGTTGCGATCCGCGCTCCAAAAAATCCGTGAATTTCGTGGGTTGCCTACCCACGAAATTCAGGTTTTTGCATATTGCAGGTCAATGCCAAATTCTATATTGATTAAAGGATTAAGGACCGAGCCCGAGTCGTCACAAAAAGCAAACCGTAGGGGCCCCGCAGGATTGAAGCTTACTGAGGCCATGGGTCCTCTGAAAGGAAACCCCAGGGTCCAGGGACGCAAGGCAAAGAAGACACATAGGAGTGGGTTTTGCCGCTTCACCCTAGAGCGGAAGATATTGAAGAAGATATTGAGAAATTGGGTGATTTCCCACCTAAAAAAACCCTCACAGCTTGTCTTACCTTATTGAATTTGTATTTCATGAACATTTTCATGAAATCATTCAATAGGATTAGCTGAACTGAAAGGGTTTTTTTTGAGGAGGGAAATTATCTAATGGGAGGGAAGGAGGGTGTGTCAGACTTTTATTGACTAAAACCACACCTATGTGAAGGACAGTTGCCTTTTGCGTCCCAAGACCACAAGTAACCCTGTCAAAAGTCGACCCATACCCTGCTGGGCGAACTGAGACTGACATTGATGATTTTAATTACTATTAATTCTGTAAATAAAAAGGGTCTGAAAACTTGGATTCAACGGGCTACCCTGGAGAATTAACCTAATAAATCTGCTTAGCCCTATATCAATTACGTTGAGTTCAGCTTGCAGACTAACCGTATGCAGGAATGCCAATATTCAGGAGCATAGTTACCGTCGTATCAGCCGTATCAATGACATGCGGTCCGTGTGTATGTGAGTAAAAGATTATTTAATGAATAATGACTATATGATGGGATGTTCCATTTTTATAGGCCGCTCCCTCTTTCTAGTCTTCTAACCTTATCATTTTTATCTCATCATTTTCGGTCTTATATCTCATATAATGATATATGAACAAAATCTTTACACTTCGATTGGTTATCGCTGCAGCGGCCTATCGCGACTTCATCTCACTGTACACTACAGCTAGTAAGGCCTGCTGTTGTAAAAAGAAAAACAACCTCAATTTTCTAAATACCCTGGGGCCCTTTTTGGACTAGCTTCGCCACTGCCAATATTCTCTATGGTGCATGAGGTAACTGCTGGTGCCATAGCCAATTTATTGAGAAACCTTTTTATGATAAGTTCAACCTACACTTTTCTTCCTGATAAAAAAATCATTAAACCATTTTATTGAGACTTGCCGATCAAAACATATAAAAGTTTAAACAGCGCACTTAATAATAAACTCGGCCTCTATATTTCACTTTAAACGTACCTAACTGATTTTCTACTGAATTGGCGCAGTGTTCGAGCGTTTCCCGCACGAAACAAATATTTGTTTGGCCTACAGATAGTTGTTCCGGGTAAAACCCCGAAACAACTATCTGTAGACCAATATACACAAAGGAGTATATGAGTATACATATTTGTGAACGCACCTACGTTACTCGTACAGGAATACCTAATTCTTAATACATTAGCATTGTCGGCCTTGTAAGGTTCCCATTGTTGGGACTCTCTAGGAGAGGGAATGGGCCGTAATCCACCATGTGAGCCCAATGCGAATTGGTGGATGTCACATGTCCCTGTATTTTTGGTTCAATACTCAAATCAAGGCAAGTTTTAGGGCATGCTGGTTCGTCATCATCATCATCATCTCAGCCGAAAGACGTCCACTGCTGGACATAGGCCTCCCCCAAGCGTCGCCACAGCGACCGCTCCTGTGCGTCTCGCATCCATCGGATTCCTGCGACCCTCGCCAAGTCGTCAGTCCACCTTGTAGGAGGCCTTCACTGCTACTGGTTCCCTCACTATGTTTTCCTTCACCATTTTAAAAGCTGCGGTGATGAAATAAATTACACAAAGTAATGCGCCTGACTGGGTTTAAACTCGCGACCTAAAACTTGTAAGTTGGGACATAAACACTTGGCCATAAATGCTCTCCATTCCCAATATGGGGCTAAGTTTTTCAGTATTATTTTAATGAACATATAACAGTATAACAGCCTGCTGTGGCATTTGATAAAGTCACCACCAAAACAAACGTGTAAACAAACAAGCAAGCAGTTGACACAGATAAGGCAACAACTCATAGAAGATATTTTGGTACAAGGATACTTCACAACGCTGAAGCATAAGTTCTAAGAAGAGATGAAGATACTTTAGTACATAGTTGGGCCCCGATACTGTAATACCTGTACAAGCACATAGTTCCACGTAGTCTTATGTATATACGTAGAACTCAAGAATACCGTTTATGCCTGGGCAATAAATAAATAGTAGAAAATTAAGAGTTTCCGATCGATTTGTTTTTCAACAAGCTCAACATAAGACGAAAGATATTTTTATTTTATTAATTACCGTTTAAGTTAAGAAGTTTTTTTTTTATGTGAATTATCGAAGGTTTTAGAACAAATTGCCTGCACTGGGATTCACGTCCGATTATAATTTAAATGTCTTCAAGGTTACAGTGAATAGAATAATGCTATGAACACATGTTAAGTAAATCTCTACGATTTACATTTTCCTTGAGAAAATAAAAAGAAGATGAAAAGAAGCAAGTTAAGACCGCCTTAAAGAAGTGACCTCACCATCGATGCTTGTCGATCAGAAGTCAGGACGCGTCGTGTTCCACATTATAGGAACTTATTCATATTCAAAGCGTCATAAAAATGTTCCCGCATAATAAATAAAGCGTGTATTACACCCTGATATTGGAAATCCCACCCTTTTAGTTCAATGTCAGAATATGTGAAATTTTATATTCATTCACGTAAAACTTTTTCTATAGGTGGGTATATTATTATTTATCCTACGTCATTATCTTTGACTCTTTTGATACTGTTAAACTTTCATAGTAATTTGTAATTGTAGATGCCTTCTTATTAACAACATCAATTAATACCGAGAATTTAGAAGTTAGAATACAGGTTTATATCATTTTCAGCTTTGTAATTTCAGATACCACTTTAATTATACAAATCTGTGACCGTCAGTCAGTCACGATTGACATACAATTTCACTAGCTTTTACCAGTGGCTTGCGTGAAAGTGGGTTTCTCCATACAAACTTTGAAACCTCGTTTCGTCCTCTTAGGGGGTGAGTTTTGGAAAATCCTTTCTTAGTGCTCGCCTAGCCTACGTCATGAAAGGTAACCTTGTACAAAATTTCATGTTTCCAGTAGTTTTGGCTCTAGGTTGATATGTCAGTCAGTCTCTCCATTTATTTATATAGATAATCCGTTGCGATCCGTTCAGCTTATGGGACTACGCTTTATAACAAGTAACAATACAAGAGCTAAATTACAACATACTTACTCGTAGTTCATGTTCAAAACAAAGTATGAATGGGAAAGCCACAAGCGGCATCGATAGCAAAAGTAGCAAAAGGCGAACATTCTGAGAATCGCCATTAGTCTTGCAGGCGCCCGCCGACTTCGATCGATTTTATCATTTCCAACGGCCCGCTTAATCTCCTTCAATAACACTTTTTTACTTGAATATCTTCGTAAAGTAACAGCTCAACACCAACTATGATTAAAATTCTAGCAATTTCTTGTGATAATACTCGACATAAACAAGCAAAGTATCAAAAATAAAATAAAACAACAAAAAATCCGGCGACGGCCGGTCGAAATGTCAAGTAACTTGAAAGCCAGACGACTGGGTTTGCTTCATCGGCTAGATATTATTTAATTATCGTAAAAAATGATTCGTAGGTACCTTAAATACCAATCTTGCTTAGGAATTCAGTCATGAAAATGACAGTGACGAACAAATACCGATACACAATACCAATCACAAACCTTTTTTCATAACATATTTTTCTGGATATCTTGATATCTGGGCCAAAACTGAAAGGCATATTTCTATAAATACACCTTTTCTATTGTGTTCAAAAATAACCACACTTGTTTCAGACAGACGAATGTCCATTAACGAGATATAATAAGACTTAATATAGTTCGCTGTCTCTCATATGTCTCTATCAAAGGTGTTCTATTAGAAAACACAATAACAACATCATAATAGGTCAGTAAAAGGTAATGTGAGCCGTAAACACGTCATTAAGATTTATTTTGGCCTATAAAGTCAAAAAGACTATTCTTTCTAATACATATTTGTCATAATTTATTAAGGTGGCGAATGTGTTTGTGTACGCATTTAATATAAGTAAAGGTATTATAAAAATAACGGGAAAATATTCTTCCCTACGTGACAGAGTTTACGTTGAATGCCTGGGGACCTCAAACGTTCGGTACGATATACGACGGATGTCGAAGAATTTTGTATTCAAGAAGTAATACGCTGTACATGGACAGATATATCTGTATAGGTACTGTTAGTCATTTTATATTAGAGATACCTGGTGCACTGGTGGTTTCCCTCGTGTCTTTGATTACTTTTCCGCCTCTGGTCGCAGCGTAATAGTACTTATACTATTCATCATCAATCTGGCTATCCAATACAGAACATTTACCAGAGAGTAGCGTTTCCGTAAATCTGTTTAGTTGCAATAACAAATTTACTATCAGCGATTTTCATACCAGAATCCAGAATCGCCAAACTTAAAGGGCAGTGGGCAGGGCACATTGCTCGTAAAACGGATGGTCGATGGGGACCGAAGGTTCTGGAGGGGCGGCCATGTACCGGAAGACGCAGCGTTGGTAGGCCTCCCACAAGGTGGACCGACGACTTGGCGAAGGTCACGGGAATCCGATGGATTCCGACCGGTACAGTACCACCTTTATTCCTTATCCACCAATAGCAGCCAAAGCTGTTCTATTTTCTGGTCTTTTTGTTTTCTTTTACCGAATAAGAGTAGGGGAACCCAAATGACCAGATGTTCAGATGATCGTAAAATAAGATACATGTGTATTAAGTAAAAGATGGCCAATAACTTTTTTGTTCCACTGTTATTGATAGAAGCAAAAGAGGACGGAAATGAAACTTGGTCATCTGTGCCTCTTGCACAGATGACCAAGTTGTTTTGTTTTAAAATTGGATACTTATGAACTTAGCTCACACACATTCCCAAACTTTCGCCTTTATAATATTAGTGTCATTGCTTATTCTATCACTTCGTAACATAATAATCATCATCACATATTAAAATATAGCAAATCCAACGACAATTTCCACCATCTGAATAGCTGAGTGTGTCAAGTTTTTTTTTAAAGTTCATATTCACATACTCCCGGTATTAGTTTTTACATTTAGTGCGACGCTCGGAGCTGCCTTGTTTCCTGTTTAATCTCACAGATTGCTCCGTTGCAAGTTTTATTATTCTGTGACATTGTGTGTGTTGCTGTCGAAGGGAGATCTTATGCAAACTGGGATCGCAAAATTTAAAAATGTACGAGTATGTGGGGTGTACCTAATAGTCATTTTGACTTAATTTAACCTTTTTTAGAATTCCATACCTAAGTCGCAAAAACGGAAGCTTTATAGGATCATTTTGTTGTCCTTCTGTTCGACTGTCAAGACACTTTTTTTATGACTCAGGTCTATTACCAAAACGGCTTATCCGTTTTGGTAATAGACCTGAGTCAGAACTGTAGTGGTGATCCGAACAACTCAAACTACTAAGTCAATGCAATTTATAGAAAAGGTCGCTTATGAGCATATTTTGAAACTCACTAGAAAATCAAAACTTATAGCATACGTGTTTCCGTTGACCTGGAATCCTAAAATTTGGCAAGAAACAAGGCTTCACAGCACAAGTCATTACTTTTTTTACGATTTGAAAGAACCTTCAAAACTCGATTAGAGTTGAACTATTTGCATAGGAAAGTTTGTACGGAATCCTTGGTGCGCGAGTTAGCCTCGCCTGGTCAAGAGAGAGATCTTTTCTTTCTTTTCTAAATTCATCAATATTTTTCCATAGTTAAATAGCGAGGATTTATGCATTCATACACTCACGCTTATTTCCATTTGGGGTTAGCAGAAAATACATGACGTCACCTTCTCTTTACATATTCTTTTTGCTTCGCTAACTTTCGCACGCAGGCCAGTTGTTATGACTACCTATACCAAACCTAACTTTCCTGCAGAACATCACCCATAAGATTTGCGTCATTCCTTCCAGTAAAGCATTCCAGGATGCCAGTAGATAATTAACATGTCTACATAATATAACAAGTGAAACCGGATACACTCAAAACTTTCCTCTAAAAGCTCTCGAGCCGGGCTATGTAAATGTTTAACTAGGTTTTCATTCCGCCGTGGTAAGTGGTTAGACCCCTCTCTCCGGCAAGACTACACATTTAGGCCAGTTATCAAATCAGGCGGAAAAAACGCCCGGGTGTCCCGTTACGCGGACCGCCCGGAGGACACGGCGGAGCATACGATGGAGGTGTACCCCGCATGGACGGAACCCCGCCGTGTCCTAGTGGAAATGATCAGCGGCAGTGACCACTCGCGCTGAACCCTGGTTCAGGCCATGGTCCGGAGCGAGAGAGAAGGGGATGCAGTCGGGTCCTTCTGTAAAAAGTAACTGCAAAACGTTTAGGGAACCGACATCCTCGCCTCCCACCCATCCCGAGACACCCTGGTGTCAGAAATCGCAGAATGATCTGCAGTAGACGTGGGTTTGCGGACGACGATGGTTAAGCTCGTCGTTTGCTCGACCTATAAACACTGACACTGACGCCACGCATCAAAGAGATGTCAGCAAATCGTAGGTGCCCAGCAGGGCTAATACTTGCTAGGGCCATTGGAGAAAAGTAACTATGACAGGAATACTCGTGGTCTACAACACAAGTCTGATATGTCCTCTCGCCCTACCACAGAGCGAAAGAAATCATAAAATTTCCCTTCTTAAAAAAGGCGAGTTACCAACACTGTAGTACAAAACTACGTCTTTAAAAACCCCAGGCCAGAATAAAACATGCTTAGTGAACCTACAGGGTGTATTTTTAAAAGACTCAAGGTTGTTTATATATTTTTTTCATATTTTTTACAGACAACTTGTTCTGTTCTGCGTCTAATGCGTCCTCATCGAAAAAGTAACGAGATAAAATTCAGACGGGGTGTTGAATTTTTTAAACATAACTCAAGTTTTCGTAATTCTCATGTTTTTATTTTGTTTTTCAATGGTCGCTGTCCTTTTTACTTAGTGTCAAACTTGTCTAAAGAATGAATGGAGTCCATTGCTCCGGCTTTTTTTAAGGTGACCGTACGTTTCGGCGAAGTGTGGGTGTATAAACACACACACCTTTACGAGTGAATTTCAGAGAATATATCATGTGTTTTAATTTGAACTGCCAGGGGTTTCACCAGCGTGATAGTAGAAGATTATCCCAAGGGAATACACTCCCGGTATAAAAAGTCCTATATCCTGTCCCTGCATAAGTTAAACTCGTGCGCAATTTCTGTATCAAAACCTGGTCAAACGTTTTTTAGCGTGAAGAAGTGACATTCATAAACATAGAGGCATTATTAACCTATCAATACCCGCGAAACGAGACACAATAGTAAGACAATAACAGCGCGGTCCTATGAGACCAGTCGGGGATACATGAATTAAAAAGTAATGCAATTAAACAGTAATGCATACATACTTTAATCTCTATAATAGTAGTTCTGCATTTAATTAGTTATAAGGCTGTGTGAATAGGCTCCTAATAAGCTAGTGCGCCTCACCATCAACGATTGCATCACTGCTTACCATCAGGTGGGATCGCAGTCAAGCACTAGTTATAAAAAAAATTAAAAATGAAGAGCTAAATTAATTAATTATAAAACAAACCAACAGGCTCTATCTGTCTGCCATTTTTCAGATGGTTGAACTGAGCCCAATTATCAAAAGTAGGAAGAGAGGCGTGCCCCACTTTAGCATACAATAAGCTTATATAAATAATCCATGTCTTCAAGTTATTATTATTATGAGCCCGTCGTGTCCCACTGCAGGGCAAAGGCCTCCCTTCCATTTTTCCATTCTTTTCGATCTTGAGCCACTGCTGACCAATCCTCCAGGAAGGAGTCCAAGTCGTCACGCCATCTCCTTCTGGGCCTGCCGCGTCGCCGGCTCCTGCTGTTCGGAGTCCAGTCGGTTGTCGCTTTAGTCTTCAAGTAATATTGTATAAATTGTGTCTGAATTAGTGTCGTGCTAATGAACTATGTAGAACCAAATACAACTGTCCCTAAACAGTAATTAATTACTCTGATTAACACACTTTACTTTGTCCACGTTAATCTTGTACTACAAAAGCAAAACGTATATCTTTAATCGTGACATGACGTCCATGTTATTAACAAAATTGTCTAAAAATAGAAGACACGTTTTCGTAATCCTACTGCCATCCGTACAGTTACAAAAGTTGACTAACATACAGAAATTGGGGTCAGTTTGTAGGAAAAAATACTTAAATTTCGTAAGCACTTCTAAACCTCGTAACAATAAGCACCTACTCCTTTTTTCCGGGAGGTATCTTTCAAAAGGTGCTTGAACTTTTGTGGAAAAGGTTAGGAAGTGGTACTTTTGGTAGTTACCATCACCACATTCAAGGAGACCCCGTGACCTACTTACTCATCAGCAAGTTCTACTATAGCAAATACAACAAAACTGTTTTCTAAAAACCTATAACTGTCCCACAGCTGGGCAAAAGTCTCTGTCGCCATGAAACTGGACTTTCCTTAACAGATTTACTGTAAATACCTAATTTAAGCCACCACCAACAATTAAAAGTTTTTTAAATCACTTTTCTTATAAATGATAATAAAACTCTAGAATAAGTTTTCCTTGACAAGTTGACAGTAAGTTTACTTCAAGCGTAAAATTCGGAACTGTTATTTAAAGTCCTCTCAACTCTATTAGGTTCTTTGTCATAATTCCTTTATTTTCTGTTCTCCTAATTATAATAAGTTTATAGATATTTATCATAGTAGATATTTATCTATACTAATATTATAAAGAGGTAAAATTTGTAAGTTTGTAAGTTTGTATGTAGGGGGTAATCTCTGGAACTACTGGTCCGATTTGAAAAATTCTTTCAGTGTTAGATAGCCCATTTATCGAGAAATGCTATAGGCTATATACCATCACGCTATGACCCACAGGAGCGGAGCAGTATAGGGGACAGCTAGTTATTTTATAATTTTAGCATATTTTCTTCTTCCTACCGTGTTTTTCTTTCATATCGCTGCTCACACAATCCATCCAACTTTTCATTTTCCTCCCTCTCTTCTTATCACTCTTTTAGCATTCAGCTTTTCAGTTTTATTATATTTTATTATTTTATGTCGTCTTTTTAAATTAAAGGTACAGAAAGCTCTATTGCATTAACCCCGCCTCTATTATACCGCTATTGTTTACTGGGTGTAAGGGACAGCCCTCCACAAACTTTAAGGGCTATCCCTTACACCCAGTATAGAGATTAAAAAATAAAAATAAACTTTTTCCAGATGTTTCTCTAAAGTGAGCACAATAAATGTCCATGAGTATCACATCTATTCGTCCAACCACTCCCCTCAAACATAGCTTTATACTTATACCAACACTTATTACGCCGCGTGATTAACTAGCTGGCAAGTGCTTATAACTGAATCAATATTGTTGCAGCGAGCCGGCCAGGCCCGAGCTGGGCCTCCGCCAAACAACCACGATTGCCTTATCAACCATATTAACTTATTACCCTTCTAAAATCTGCCTGGATTTTAGCATCAGCCTGTATTTTATTTGGTATGGCTAAACAATAACATTTTTATTTATCGATAGGCTCGCGATTGACCACTATCTCACCTGATGGTAAGCGATGATATGTCCGATGATGGAGTTACGCTTGCGTAAAAATAACCCATTCACTTTTGACTTAAAGACCCATAGGTTGCAGCTATCAGGAAACACAGAGGCAGGCATCCAACCGATGCCGATGTGCCCCAAACCGATTTCATTAGAAAGACATACAAAGATGGTTTTGGTTTAGACCATTAAAACTTAGACATAACTAAAAACATCTAAGTCCATGATCCTGCATCGCGATGTTAGAGTCCTCCACGTAATTAGAACATACCTAGGTATACACACCACAACAAACCAAAATTAAATATCGCCAGTTGCCAGGACTAGACATGACATCCGGAGTTTGCGAGGTTTTACGCCTTGTGTAGAAATGCAATTTTCCTTTTTTTTTCCCAGAAATAAACTTCTTATCGTGTCGGTCTTCAACTAAATTTTTTCCGATCAGTATTTAGCAACCTGTACGGCTCTATCATTTGGCCTCGCAAAGAAATAAACGAAATGTTTTTATTTTTTAAGCGCAATAGTAGCACACGTCGGGTATCAGCTAGTACAGCAATAAATGTCAGTAAAAACGAGTCCAACAATGCATGAGCAAACACATAGGTGTTCATCGTACACACAGTTAAACACACGGTTGTGTACTTGTATGTGGACCCAGAGTATTTGTGCGGGATCCTGTGTGTACCTACCCTCGCAAATGTAGGTACACACTCTATCCCCCGAGAACCTTTAGATCCTCGGATCTTTACAATATTTGCTCGAGAACCAACTATTTATCCGACACCATTTCGTCAAGCGGTCGAGTCCTCTTGTGTTTGACAAATAACTGGGACACGGAATTTTTAGGAAGAAATATTATTTGGCAAACTGATTGTTTTCATAATTTTTACAAAATTATTTTTGCATTGTGGAATTCTTTTTTTTTTAATAAATATCTAAATCCCTTATTTAGTAGCCAACGCCGCTTCAGCCGTATCAATAACACACGAGCTATAGTGGCCCGACGTGTGTAAAAATGTACGTATTAAAAGGAGGAATTGACTAACATATAACGCACAAGTGAAACTACAGGGACTAGGAGCGTAAAATTTTGCACAAGGCTTCCTTTATGACGTAGGTGAGCACAAAGAAACGACTTTTCAAAATTCAGCCCACAGAGAATTAAACAGGGTTCTAACGTTTGTGAACGTTTGTTTGTGTTTTAGAGAAACCTACTTCCGCTCGAGCGAAGCCTCTGGTAAAGCTATTAATAAAAAAAAACCCTAAATAATTTTTGATGGCCTCTTTTGGAACTAGCTACGCCCCTATATCTAAAACTTTATTACAACTTCTGTGACACACTTTTACTCCTAAAAAAAAGCCTAATATCATATTTTACCTTAAAATAAATCACAAAGTAAAATAACTTCAATATCAAATTAAATTATAAAACGTCACGCGTGTATTTCCCAAAGGGGTTGTATTGGGACTAGTTCTGTACCATGTTTAACGGTAAGTGATATTGATTACGTACTTAGGGTAATTATGGGTAAATATTGATGAATTAGGTCGCTTAATATTGACCTAGTTATATCGGATAGCTTTTAAGTAGCTTTTCAATAATCTACACTTGGTATTTGAGCATGCTTAAAATTCGTCTACATATTCCTTCTCACCGTACTGACCTACTGAGTTTATGCGAGATGTGATGATGAGAAATTGAACCCCGAGGTCTTGAAACTAAGGCAAAGAAGGAACAGAAGTGGGCTTTAGTCAGTAAAGGTCCCACACGCCCGCGCGCTGGAGAAATCATTAAATAATTTCTCATCATAAAAAAACTGGCTTTGTTTTAATCCTTACGCTGTTTTTACCATAAAACTCTTGTAAGTGGTTCCTCTCGACCACAAAAAAGCTGAGGGCATTTTCTACCAGTCAACCTTAGGGTGATGTAACAGAAACATAACATGTTTCTCATTTTGTGTTCAAATGTGTCATATGCAGAATGAATTTTCCAAGTGGTCTTGGATAGCCTAATCCTGCACTATGAAGAATCTTTGGTTCTATTCGAAACTGACTTTAAACTACATCATTTTTTTTTTAATCCTGGTCAGGAATAAAACCCTACATCTTGGAAAAAATATACAATCGCTATATATACATAATTTATTACACCACTCAATACTGTTGCTAATAATCACAGGGACAAAATATATAGCAAAAAGGTAAAAGAAAATTTCAACAAAATGTAATAAAATATGCGAAAAATTTGTGAAATATACGACCAAAAATCACATTTTTAGCCAGCAAAGGAGAGAAGATTTGGTAAATGAGGAGAACAAAATTTAAAAAAACTGGATAATGTAAAAACTATGATATTGGATGAAAAACATCGTATGAGTTTAAAGTTTTCAAAAAGATTGTATGAGTTTACTTGCCTGATCGAATGAGAACTGCAGATATCTGCAGAAGAATCAAGGTTACCGAAATAACTTAAAGAATCTTTACTTAAGTGGTAGAGGGCAGAGCACATGGCTATATTTCTTATAATTATGAGGAATCTAACCATGTTGGTAACTGCGTGCTGAAAGACACAAGGGTGGAGGTCCATCCACAAGGTGGACCGATGGCCAAAAAATGACCAGGAAAGACCATTAACGGCCGAACCCAATAACTGATCTATCTCTAGTTTTGGCATACTGGAGATAGTAAAACAAATGATACAATATAAAAATTATACATGTTTTCTGTTGTTTAATTTGTTTTTTTATCTCCGTTATGTGACTGGTAGGTTATTGGGTTCGGCTGCTAATCTGAGACTCACTGACGGGTCGTTGTCATGACACTTTGGAGACATGTATATCCAACTGTAGACGTGTTTCGGCTAAAATAAAGATGCTATACTTCAACTAACCGTCCTGTATGTATGTAAATAATTATCATGCCACACATTTCTTTTAAAAATAACTATCTTACATTATTTCGAAGAACTCTTCTTATTTATTAGAGAAGATCTTGGATAGTAAATAATTTACATAATCAAGAGACACCACCGAACTCTTTGATTTATTTCAGGACACTTTTATATTCTTCCCGTATTGTGGGGCGTATTACGAGCCACGACATGTCAGGATCATGAAGTAACAATACATCTGGTTGTTTTACATTCATTAATCAAAACAAACAATCGGATTTACGAGTATATGCCAATGAATACTGTAACAGTTTAGATTACTAATGTTTTCTGAAATTGTGAGTAATAGTAATAGCTAAGGCAATCTAAATTTTCTATCTTGATCGAAGGGAAACCAGTGGAATCCTACGAGTATCACTAAACCTGTCACCTGTCAACCGGCAGTCTATGAGAGAGCTATGTCACATGAACCGTAATAGGTAGAAAGTTCAAATTTTCAGAATGTGAACTTCTTTTGCCGCTCTAATAACAAATAGTAAAAGTCAGACTACATATTAATTTACAAAAAATCAAGTGCTTGTATCGGGCCCCCAATACAATGAAAGTGTTTTTTTATTCGATTAATTGTACAGAACACTGTGTACGAGCACAACTCAAACAATTCCCGATTTTACCTATTACTTAACGTAAATGTGAAAGTCTTTAAGTTTGGATTTGATTGATCAATTAAACATCCAAACGTATTCTAAAGTTGTCAAAGTATCTAAATGATTAATAAATCAATCACGCCTGCAACCCCCCCCCCCCCCTCTCTGCACCCCCCTTTCGCGCCTGCTCAGCAGTTGTGCTGAACGGATTCCGTGAATTTATCCCAATAATATTACCGTGAGATAATTTTCGATTTTCAGTAGGGCGATGCTACTGACAAAATTTTCGATTTTCAGTAGGGCGATGCTACTGACAAAATTTTGTATTGAATTAATTAAAAGCAGGAAACAAAAAAGACTATTATTATTAAAGTACTAGCTTCCGCCCGCGGCTTCGCCCGCAACAACAAAATCGAAGAATAAATAAGATCACGTTTCTTTTTTTTTCCTATAGCCTATATGTTAATCCAGAGTATAACCTAACTACATACCAAATTTCAACCAAATCGGTCCAGCCGTTTTTGCGTGAAAGAGTAACAAACATACATCCATCCTCACAAACTTTCGCATTTATAATATTAGTAGGATATTCAAAATTGCTTCAGTACAGAAATAATTTTGTGACATAAGAAAAATTTAATTCAAATAAAATAAAGGAAATGGTTAAAGTTACAAATTATGTAAGCAGGTAAACAGCAAATTATAATTTTCTCATAAAGACGTCATTGTTCCAATAGTTAGTAAACTTGAAATTAGAAATTTAAGAACGCGATGCAAGTTTTATGTTATGAATTAATTATTTCAATTTTCTAACCTTAATCTATCAGCACCCTAATTTGATGCTTATTATAATTTGATGATTATTGTTTGCGATGAAAGTGGACTGAACTGTGGTGTTTTGCGGAATTAGGAACTAACTTCGACTCAATATTTACCAACTTACGAACGAAATCAAAAATAAAAAGAAATCGCAGAAGTGACAACTCTCGCGGAGAAAACAAAAAGGAAAACAATAAAAATATAAAAACTAAAAAACAGTTTAACACATTCAAATTTAATACTTAGCAATAATAATGAAAACGAATAACCAGTCATTAATATAAAATCTAATACAAAAAAACACTCAAATTTATTACAAAACGAAAGGAAAACACAGTTTAAGAAATTCGCTTAATCTCCTTATAACTTGGAAATGAACTAAACGAGTTATGGAGGTCAGGCGACAGTCGTTTCATAAAACCATTAGCATTCTATAAAACCCATAATGTCTTTAATTATAGAGCCCCTAATGACTGCACCATCAATCTTTCTTTCAGGAAGAGAGTATTTTAAGGAGTACACGACGTTGAGACTATAACGATGAAAAATATAGGCGTGTGACCGCGTAATGACTGGCGAAGAGTAAAATAACCGAATACCTACCTATAACAGGTATTCGGGTATTTTACTCTTTGCAAAATGGGCCGGAATCCTATAGAATTTTGGGCCTAATCCGAATCCTATAGGATTCTGGGTAATTTCAAGATAACGTCAAGCAAATATCAGTAACCCTGTCAGAAAAATAGTCGACAATTAAGTTTTTAACGTGCCCCACAACAGTAACCTTGTCAAAATTTGTTTTTTTTTAATATATTTTTTATGAATAAAAAAATTGACTCACAGATAATTTAAAGTCAAAGACAAATCTTTATTGCTGAACACGATACAATAAATCAATTCGTATCTAGATTTCATGTGAATGTGCAGTTTATTGTGTTCTACCAATTTAAGCATGCAAAATTGTGGTGTAAATTTTAAAAATTCGTAAATCAAAATTTAGTCCAGTCAAAATAGACTAAATTATGATTTCAGTTTGCATTAATTCCCAACAAGCCGGATTTTTGTAAAACAACGCACAAGCGGGATCGATGGGGACTTTTGTTATATCATTCGTAATGACGTATTCAAGGCCTGCACAAAAATCTAGCTTGTTGGGAATTAATGCAAACTTGAATGTCTATTTTGACTGGACTAATTGTCAGAGATTAATTTATTCAAATGATACAATATCAACCCAAAACACAAACGTTAAGTCACCCAGACGTCAAAAAAGAACATTGTCATTATTCTCCCTACCTGAAATTATACAAGTCCACAAAATAGCTTCTTCCGTCTGCTTAAAGCAGTACAGCGTAAAATTACAGAATTATAATTTTATAGAAGGGTACCGTCGACCTTCTTCGAATTTATTCCTAAGTACGATTCTCGCAGATATGGCAAAAAATAATTTGGCTTGTAGCCAGTGAAGTGGCACGCATGCCTACATCACGACCAGTAAATCTTCCAGTGACGTTACATCCACGACCTTCTCCAGTATCTATCGTGGATATAGATAAGATTAGCAGAAATTAGCTTTATGTTCAGATTTGTTTAGTACGCATTTTGTGTCAAGGATCATAATATATCGGCGATGTCAAGGATATATTCAGTGTTACTCACTAAACCCGCTTACTAACCAATGAATAAGATCCATATCGCACGGTACCTTTTCTAAAACCGAACACTTTTCTATTCAATGCATCGTCGAACTCGATTTACAGCCAGACTTATCACTACGTGACCAACTCCAAATAATATTCCCTCAGCTAAAGGAAAAAGCCTCTCTTTTAAAATTTACTCGACCAAGATATTGGCTCTTAAGAAAAATATTCCCTGACCGACAAAATGGTGTAACTGAATTTTCATTTTTCATCAGCATCAATGGATGGATACAAAGTAAATGCATAATGAACCAAAACATTCTTCGGTGATATAAAATGAGGGGGAAAATTAACTGGTCCTTGTAAAAAAGGAAAACCTTTACGCGCCCCGGAGGGACGACGAAATGGTTACAATCCGAGAGGCTTGCAACACTGGGATTACCGATGCGGTACCATTTTTTATAAACCCCTTTTCGTTCTATTTAAAAAATCCTATATTATTATACATGAGATTTTTATGGCAATTTCAGACATTACACGTTGGGTTTGTTCCAAGAGCTACATAAACTGACCCCCGATCATAACGATGGCCATTGACAAGCAGAGTTTAAGCCATAAAACGCATTTGTACGTCCTTTATTTTTGCGAGTCTTTCTATAGCCACTTTAAGACGTTACCAGACCATTTTATGTAAATGATATTGGCGAGTCTAAAGGCTAAATTGGTTTTATTTTTGATATTTAGAATTCCGATAATAATGAAAGCTTGAATAATATTGTCTCAACTTGATCAAATTCAGTAATTGCTTTCGAATCAATGATTCGTATTCCAAAGAATCACAAACAAACAGCACTTAGGTAATGAAATGGAAAGTCTTTTTAACTAACCAAATATCGTGGAAATCCGATATCAAATGGAATTGACAAATAGAGCAAAACGTTTTTTAGAAACTGGATAAACCAGGAATTAAACGATTCGAACGAAAATATTTGCCAACACTTTAAGCGAACGCAAAACTGAGTCCGAGCTTTTTATGTAGAAACAGAGCTCGATCGTAATCTACGAGTAAATAAGTTCGGTAATAAAACTGCTCATTTAAACACATCTCATCAACCACAATGCATTAATTACGATACAGATCAAAAGCCCCAATTCCCAGGTGTCCAACTAAAGCAATTAATCAAGCAATCGCACTTGGAAATAATTTGAGACGCTGTCGGCATCACGGGATGGACGTACTCTAAATTGTAGTTACCTAACTGCAATACAATTGCCCGTTTAACTTGCTCCTAAACTCCCCAACTTTAACCATTAGAACGCCATAACTCAGTCGTGTTTTCGTTGTTCTAGTTTTCATTTTAACAGCCATCGGTGTCTAATTACTAGCTGTAAATTCACTCAGGTCTAAATTATGCTTCATCATTGGGTCCTGAACTGGATGTGCGGTTTTCGCTAAAACTTTTTTGTTTTTTTGTTCTCCACAGCTCCGTTTGTCAGTTTTCATAATTGATTAATTGCTCCAGAAATTAATGTCGGTTTAATTAATTATCTCGCTTTTTTACGGAAATAATTCCAACTTTGTGTCCTCCCTTAAATCCTATTTGACATGGAGTTAATTGCTTTTGAAATGTTTTTTTTTTCATGCAGTAACTACGTTTATTTTTTTATTTCTAAGTTCTGTACGGTCATGTTATATTCAATGTAATTGTGGCTTCTATTCTTTGTGATCATTTTAATGCAAGGCCATTAAAAATCCATTGCAAGTTCTTTTTAATTTTACAGCGCAATATAATGTCACGTAATTTAGTGGTAGGTATGCTTACAAGAGTGTAGGATTTAAATGACACGTAATTTTCCTTTTGAAATTAATAATCACAATTTTTACGCACCCATTTCAGTAAGTTTTTAGTTTTGGTTAACTAAAACAAGTAAAAAACTACGACGAACTTACCTGTTACGGCATTCTGTTGCAATTTTCCTTTCTTCCATAACTTTCACTAGTCCGAGACACAAAAACTGATAAACTATAAATCATCTTTATTTTAATTTTCACCTTATTTCTACGTCAATTTTCAGAACTATACTTTTTATTTTCCACTTAAAAACATTCAACCCATGTTCACGAGCTGTTTTAGAACGAAACAAAAAAAAATCGTCACGCAGTACACATTTTGGTGCGTTCTTTTTTGACTTTTATGTGATTTATATATTTTTAATGCGTGTTATAGTCTATGATAAGTTTTTCGCGGGAAAGCTCGGCAATGGCGGCAAACGGTAGCGTGGGGACAGCACCCGCGCTTTCCTCGAGGCTACTAGCGGTCGGAGCGGAGGCAGCCCGCTTCGCCTATGCGCAGCCCGATGCGCGGGCTCCATTTACATTTGCACTTTTACAACGTACATAGTTCGGAATTTTCTTTTAAGTTCTACCGCACTCGTTGAGAATGCACAGTTTTAATGATATTGAGCAGAAATATTGCTTACTTTGTTGAGTATCGTAGAAGAACTTCGTTATTTGAATTGGTTTTTAGTTACGGCTTTCGTATCCTCGAGAATAAAGTCGCATTTGAATTGTTTTATTATTGGATTGCATTTTTAACACTCATTGCAAATTTTCTTAAAACTCAGTCAGAACTCAAACGTACCCACATAATTTGTGTCATAATTCGAGTAGGTAATTTTTAACCAACCAATGTTACCTGCGGTAAAATATTTTAATCAGCATTACCTGTTGCTTATTTTATGTCGTAGTAGAGTGGGCACCTAGTTATAAATTAAAAGCATTTATTAATTGCTTTCTAAAATTAACATTGACAATGTAATTTCATTTAAGGTTTCCGGCATTATTTCTGATGTTGATTTTAATTTTCATATTGTTACTTTCAGCCAGGTTTGTCCCAGTGTAGGCTTGCAGAACAATGTCTCCCATTCTCCTTTCCGAGCAAGTGTGACGTAAGGATTTTGTAAACCTTAAATATTTTTGGTGTGGCAATCCAGTTTGTAGGTCTCTGACAGTCTGCCAGTGAACTATTGCAATGTCGCCGGACATTTTCCGGATCCAGTATTTACCCCATTTTTGGTATCGAACAAAGTTTTTTTTTTAATTATTTTTATTTATTGAAAAATTAAAAATTATAGCCTATGTTACTCCGAAAACAATAAGCTTTCCATTATAGGACGAAGTTTTTAAATTTGTCTAGTAGTTTTTGAGTTAAATCGTAATATACAAACAACCAAACAAAACACCAAATCCTTCCTCTTTATAATATTAGTATAGATATGCTCGCGTTTGACCACTATCTCACCTGATGGTGAGCGATGATCTGGACGGCAATAGAGCACTGTTGTCTAGAAGTAACCTATTCACTCTTGCCCAGTGATTTAGCCAATAAACTGTTCGACATGCAGCAAGCGTAACCAATACTTCAAACAAGATATACCTACCTTCTCAATATCGGTTTTTAACGGAAAAGCTTAGCATAGGTCACAAAGGAATTATGTTTTATGGAACTAATTCCGCTGCCGGTTATACGACAGCTATAAACCGGACCCCTCTTGCTGCGTAAATAAAATATTCCGGCTTAGTGATTACACGGAATGGCTCAGCTAGATAAGAAACTATCAGTAATTTTAGTGGCAGCTGATACGAGTAACTACGGTACGAGTATATGGCAGAAAGTTAGGAAATTGTGTAAAATTACAGACCATCCTATTTATGTAGAGGCATAGGCAGAACGCGTCTTAAGTTTTAATTGCAATTTTTAAACGTATTTAATTTTAGCATGCCAAAATTGGTAGAACTTAATGAACACACCAAATCTAGGCGTTATCTGAATGCGTGGGCATCCACGCATTCAGATACCTAGATTTTGTATTCAGCAAAAATTATTTTATTTACTGGATGTACATCGTTAAGATGTTAAACATTTATTCTTATCAATTTTAATTGTGATTATTCTATTTTTGTTAATTGTTTACAAATCAATTATACTTGAAAATAAATAAATAATTATAATAATAAAGCTTTGACTTCGACTTTACCCTTCTAACAGAAAATTTTTACCTTTTATTCGTGAAGTAACACAGGCGTAGAAATCTGAAAAAAGCCAAAAACCTAAAAATATAACTGGAAACCCCTTGGTGACACTCACTGATATACTAATATTTTCAGATTTTGTTGTCGTTTGTCACACGTAGGTAGTACACATCACTCAGGCTATACTCCACATTGACTTTATAGCTGTAATTAACAATTTCAGCAGTGATTCGGTGAATTTAGTTGTTAACAATGGCTTTTAGGAGTTCCACATAGTCATGACTAGCAGGATCGGAGCAAAGATCATGAACCTCAGAGAGGGTTCCGGGGTGGTCTTTTAAGAGGTCACGGGGCCCTCTCCTATGTGCAGATGAAGAGATACCCGGGGTGGTTTTAGTGAGGTAAGAATCCCACACTCCCTGGTCTTTTTTCCCCAAAAGTCCAGGCGCCTTTTGAAGGTTTCCCTCCGACAACAACAAAAAAAAAGGGTCATGAACCTGAAAGGGATGCGGATTCGTTTGACAAAGTAACATTTTCATGAGTTCATGTTTTCCAGGAATGCAAAGGGCAACTGGACTTAACTGAAGGAACACAAGTTGGGTTATATAAGTCTTCCTGGTACTCCACGCAAAGCGGGAATTATGTGCCACCGGCCTGTTTACAAGAATTTTTGTACAGGATATAGAGTCATGACCGCCAATGGCAAGATTTAAATTTTGCGCCCTCCGTACTTATTTACTAGGCAGAAAAATGACTGAAGATGGTATCAACGAAACAATTTAATATCAGTGGCGCCATCTAGAATATTAATTTCGAAACCATTTTCTATAGTCAATCACCAAATCCACGAGAAAAACTCACCTATACTGAAAAAACTGATTGCAACATATATAAGACCTGTAACGTAACTAGATGTATTGGTTTCATTGGTAGTTCCGTAGTTCCCGTCCCTAGCGGGGCCGGAAGTCTGTGGGGACGATGACATGAATAAAGAAATTGTTGTTTGTCAACACTATGTCGTCGTAACGCGAGTGTTAGCTCTCTCTCTCGTCTCTCTCTCTCTCTCTCTAGCTCTCTCTCGGGCTCTAGCGTCATAAAATCATAAAAATGATACACATGTATGATGAAAAATTTGGCTTGGCACAAAACATTTTTGTCCCGCACATCGGGCCGCATGATTTGGAATTCGCAGCGTCGAACAACGACGATCGACGGTCGAGAATGATGAACGAATGTAACAAATTTATGTTAAAAATAAAAATAGCAATGCTGCTAAGTCAAAAAAAAATTAAGGTTCGACACAAACTTTAATTAACTGTTAATCTGTCAGGGTACTCGTATTCTAATTAAGAACAAGCTGATTTTTTGTTTTTCTGTGAGTCTGCAAAATGCGCTCGCCTAAACGCTGAGCCATTGGCAGCGCCTAGCCGCCCTTAGCTACGACTCTCACCTCACAATTAGGCTACCACCGTTGGTGCGGGTTCGCGGACGGCGAGCACTGGGTAGCTCGCCGTCCGGCAGTCTAAAAATAATCTGGACCGAGCCCAGTCGTCAAGTCGTCGTGTTCCACGCGCACCTCAAGGAGATGTCAGCAAACTGTAGGGGCCCGGCAGGGCCGAAGCCTCTAGGGAACACGTGGTATTCCGAAAGGTTGACACCGAGTCCCCCCCAGATCGAAGGCAACGAAGGAACGGGGTAGGGGTTTAGTCAGTAAGAGTCTGACACGCCCTCCCGCTCCGCCCAAGAGCGGAAGAAGTCATTCTGATGAGGGGAATCATACCAGAAAAAAAAAACCTCACAATTAGGCTAAAGTTATGTATAAGGTTTTTTTATTCAACCCACCTACTCCAATTTTTTATTAGCTGCCAGCTCGTTCCCACAACAGAGACAAAAAATGCGATTATACCTAGTTCCCTTTCCTCCTGAAACCAAAAAATATCATATTATTTTGTGAGGTGATGGTTAAATGGTACCTTGTGGTTGTTTAGAGAGTTGCGGAACAGGATGGTAAGTCCCATAAACCGCCGTTGAAAAAGAAAGTTCCTCCGACCGGACGGGTGTTCTGTCTGGTTAGGGCAACTCCTCGACAGTTGATTTTTGAAATGTATTTTTTCTAACCGCATAAGGAAAGCTGATACCACGTAGAAGGATTTTTTAGTTTATTTCCAATGTGTCGACATAAACGTCACTACAGTTCATCTCACAAATGTGTTACATGCAATCATCAGGAAAAATGTTCGAGTTTTCCATTAGACGCAGCCCAAAAGTATAAAGGTATTAATTCCAAGTTAATGGCCCGGAAGCGGAAAAGTCTCATTGCGTATTTCGAATTTGATGGAAAAAATGTCGCGAGAAACAAACAACTGGTAACTTTTCCCGTGACTGACGGACGCAGAGCGCAATACAATGTGACAACTGACAAGTGACAGATGAACGTGACTTACGGAATATGACAGTTTTAACAGGAAAGGTAACCAATTAACATCAGGTGGTCTTTGCACCAGCATTGTCAAATATAAGTGCCCTTTACAAACAAAATCACGATACCGTATCATACCATAACGGTGCTAGGAACGTATCAAGCACGGAAAGAAACACTACACATTGTAGTATTTTTTAAGGTGGTAAATTATCCTATGACTTTTACTACTCTAGGGCGGAGCGAGAGGGGCGTGTCAGACTTTTACTGACTAAAATCCAGTCTTATGGTCCTTCTTTGCCTTCGTTCCAGGACCCAGGAGTTCTCTTGCACACAAACCCTGGCCCCAGTAGGCTAGTAGGCTTCGACCCTGCTGAACCTCTACGGTTTTCCAGACATCTCCTTGAGGCGCGTGCGGAACACTATGCGCTATAGCTTCGCAGAAAGAGGCGTTCGCCTGTCATTCCTCCTCGCACTGGACCATGCCCTGTATCAAGGTGCGGCGTGAGGGATCGCTCCTCACAGGTATTTCCTAGTGACCACCACTATATGCTCCACGGGATCATCGGGATCACGGGATCCTCGGGAGACGCCGGGGTGTCACCACTGTGTGGACAGCCCCACACAATGGTGACACCCGGGTGTTTGATCCACACGAATCCAATGCAGGAACCTCCCGAACTCACCATGACCTACGTCATGCGGAAGGCGAAGTCGCCATGAAGAGGGGACTTACCGCCATAATTAAGGCCTACCATACGATAACCACTACTATGTTCAGTAGACCGTTCCGTCACGGATTAACACCGTCGCGTGACATGCACACACCGTGTCGGCAAACAATGTTTTATCGGCGCCGATAGGCTGTATATAGAGGGCCGAGATGGAGATTTATGTCTCATACTTTTATACAGGATGTGTCAGACATCGACGCACAAACGGATACCATGGAACCAATATATGATTCCAGACCCATGAAAAAATCCCGTGAGTGGTGGGATTTATCGTAATTTAAAAGAAAAAATCTTTTCTTTTTTTATTTAAATTGTAGGTATAACACGTACTGTTTTTCCCTAATACGTCCTATATACGTAGTGTGTTTATTTATTTATTTTGGGGAAACAAACAATTACACACAGTTTCTTAATTAATAAAGCCTTATTATCTAATGTTAGTAATTTATGTTTAACTCACAACGTGTTGGGAAGACTCTTAGATTACGCTATAGAAAAACAATAAACAAAACCTCTCAGGACATTTCAGTAGATTCAATATGAAGCATACATACCTACCACATCACACACGATAATGAAGCAAGGTAAATTTAAGTCACGAGAAAACCAAAAAACTTTCATAAGCTAGCTTTTTTTTAATCTTACATATATATAATACACTTTATGTTTTGCAATATTTTATACTAATAACATAGGTACTTAGGTTAGTACTTACAACACTAGAATATTTTTTTCTGAAGACAGCGTTAAAATTCGTTATCAAATGAAGCAACAATGGCATTTCAAATATCTGAAAAATTATATCTTTTTTTCTGAAAATTAATATCTGAAAAAGTGAGCGAGTAATCTGATATAGTGGTGATCATATTTTAGTGTGTGTATCCTTGACAGTTCCCTCTTCCATCAGTTTCAAAGGTTCCGACAGCTATCATAAAATTACTAAGGATATTAAACGACATTGAAAAATTCTATTTACGATTTTAGATAAAGATTACTTCTTATAAGGTCATTAAAAAAAACTACACAAAGTCATGTGGGTTTTTTTTAATTTGTTACCTAACCTAACCTTAAAACAAAAGCAAACTTCAGCCCAAACCTTTCAATACCTACATTCAATATCAAGTATCCATATACCACACTCGTACAATCAACTAGGTATATCCAATAATTTAGATAACACTAAAAATATAACACGTACAATACATACCTACTTATGAAAATATTTCCTCTTACTATCTGAAGCTTACCTACTAAAGTCATTGACAAAATTGATAAGAACAACATACATAACATTCACGATACATTGATAAATCGACCGTATTTATGTTCATACAAACAAAGGTGAAAATTGCATGGCTTGGGCGTAATGACAGTTATCGTTTTGAAGTTCGGCCTCCTCATTAAAACCTCTTTACCTACTTTTGCACGTCGAACCATAAAGAAATGGACCACCACAGAGTTATCAGATTTAAAAATGGAATGCGCATTCCCTATCTGACCATGAAATGAAAACGGTGAGAAAAGAGTAAAAGAGACAAAGCGATCGTGCGGGCTGTTGTTGTCCTTTTCTAGAATTTTGAATGGTACGCGTCATAGCTTTATCCCTTTTTACGTCAATGAGGGTTTTCGAAATTATGATGCGACACTATTTTCCAGTAGCTGCCAGGGCTGTAGAATTGTTCAAAAGAGTTACCGTGGCTCTGGAACGCGTAGGGCAACTAAAGGAGCACAGGTTGGTTTAAGTCAGTAAAAGACGCACACTCCCTCTTGCATCACGCAGAGCGCAAAGAGTTATGAGCGACCAGCACCCGACTTTTATAAGAATTTCTGTGCATGTGTCTATTTGCCCGGATTTCTCAAGGTTTCGCCTGACCAATGCACGTGTTTAATCTGCCCAAGGTTTGTACCATGTCAAATGTCACCAACAGAATAAACATTATTTTTATAATTTTCCACACAAACGAAAAAACGCACCTGTCAAACCGTTTGTGTATGTTTTCCGGCATTTGTAAAAACATAAAATAATTGACGTCAACGTCACATTGACGACATTTTCAAAGGCCCTTTTGCCAAAGTGGCGCCCTCTGACGGCATAAATTTTCCTTAACGCTGCCAGCCTGCCCACGTCCGACAATCGGTCCGATTTTTTGGAGGAGAAACATAGAACATACTTGCCTACTGATAGCAATAGTGCAACGCACACGTCCTACAAAAAGTCGGTGAGAATATAATATAGGGTTATAATTTATTACGATTATCTGTCCTACAAAAAGTCTGACGTTGGCGGGCAGCGATAAACCCTTAGGCTTCTTGTACACGCCACGTTTTTACTCCGTACGTAGCCACGGAAATCGTGTACAAGCGGTCATATACTGCTGAACAACACTGATGGCACACGGCGCCGGCGCCGTTCCGTAGCATCGCCGTTTGTGTCAACACGCTAATAATAATAATACCTATAATAATAATAATATCCCACAACTTTTCACCCAACGCCATCTAGTCCCAAGCTAAGCAGAGCTTGTGTTATGGGTACTAGACAACTGATAAACATACTTATATATTTCTAAATACATACATATTATAGATAAATTACACCCAGACAGAACAAATGATCATGCTCATTACACACACATTTGTTCGAACCCACGACCTGCGGCATAGCAGTCAGAACCACTAATCACTAGACCATCAGGCCTGTCAAAGCTCTCTCAGTGATCCATACAACACTGCGCGCCGTGCTTACGGACAGAGAATTGACCGTGGCTACGTACGGAGTGAAACCGTGTCGTGTACCAGCATTGGCGTAGCTACCGAAGGGCTTGGCTGGGCAGTGCCCCGGGGCTCCCAAGGTAGGGGGCCCCCAAGACCTGATTAGCAAATTATTGAACTACCAAAAAATCCTCCCAACTTTGTATCTAAATAAAATGGGTTGCAACACTTAAATATGACAACTACTCAATTAATTGAATCAGTAAAAGTCTGCCACTCACCACTCAGAGTAGATGTTATTTGATGATTTTTCATGTAAAAAAGGGGCCCCAGTTTTTTTTCGTCCCAGGGCCATTGATCGCCTAGCTACGCCACTGTGTATAAGAGGCCTTATTTTGTATACGGTCCAGTTCTATGATGTGTATGTGAACCAACACATGTGGAAGGCTCTGTTCCTTTTTCAAATATTCAATGAATATTAATTGGTACTTGATAGGGCTGGGTCGATTGTCGGTCATTCCTTTGACAGACCTAGGCAAGCTCATAGCCTTTTCCAATTAAAATTACGTCCGAATTGGAAAATAAATAAAAAATGAAGGCTCGTTAGGTAACTGGTTAGTATTATTGTGTGTTAGGTTGGTAATTAGAAGAATATATATTTTTTTTTTTATGCTTGCAAGAACAAACAGGACAAAGAGTTTATTTAATATATTTTTTTACACACTGCCCCACACTTTAGGAATTAACTATTTACTTTAAATTACTATCATAGGTACGTTCAATAACATGAAAACTTACATATACAAGATACCCAGACCTAGAACAACTATCTGTAGACCATACAAATATTTGCTCCGAGTGGGAATCGAACCCGCCATGGGCAACATACTTAGCAGCCTCAACTCAACTATGGTCTATCGGTTTAGGTGGTTAACAAAAGGTAAACAATCTTGGTATGTCTTTTTATATTAAAGAGGTCGGTATAATATACACAAAGATTATTTAAATTTAGTTTATTAGCTAACATCGATTTAGCTAAATACCTAGTTGCAAAGATTTTTACATAAAATTTTTAGACTACTTTTAGATAAAAAGACATGCCAAGATTGTTTACATTTAGTTAATTACCTACCTAAATCGACAGACCATACCTAATGCGCAAACCATCCAAATCATTCATTAATCCATACATTTTACCTTTTAATTACTCAGATACCCGCGAAACGAGACACAATAGTAAAACAATAACAGCGCGGTCTCATAGGACCGGTTGGGGATTCAAACGTTAAAATCTAGTAGTCACAACCTAGGCTTTGGGAACGTTAGCAAATGTGACCGTAGCCCTAGAACGTAAAGGGTAACTGATGGAACGTAAGTGGGATTTAGTTAGTTAAAGTCTGACACGCCCCCACCTTAATAATGTGTTAGTTACCTTCCGTATCGTGACTGTTTTGGTTTCTTGAAATTTTATCAACTATGTTATGTAGAATTTTTTCACTAATTGTAATTATTATTTGGTTTATTAACAATATTTTATTGTAACTAAATAAAACAAGAAAAATAAAAACATTTGTTTGAAATCTATATAGATCTAATTAGTTAAAGGCAATATACTCCTAAAATGTAGCATCAAAAAAATCCTCCGCATCCTTTATGCCAAATCTTTAAAAAAGAAAAAATATTTTAATCTTTGAGACCGAACGGGAGAGGAATGTCTAAGGATTTGGGGGCATAGGCCCCCAAGTCCTTCGACCCTGATGCTGGGTATAGACCTAGCAACAGGGATTGTAATGGAAAAAAAAACAATCAATTGTAGAACAAATGACAATTGATCAATGTAAGAAAACGTTGCTATTCCATGTTATTTTCTGCATGCGTGATTGTGTTTATCACGCACTCTTTCGCGCGGCGCGTGATTTTTACGACATCGCTGTTCCTCGCTGTTCCGGCATTGGTCGGATGGGTGCGGCAACCAACCAATCACGTGTGAGTATACCTTTCTCTTTTTTTACATCTTAAATATCCACGTCTAATGTGACACACTATTTCGACAAGTCTCTCAGTTGGCTCGTTGGTCTAGGGGTATGATTTTCGCTTAGGGTGCGAGAGGTCCCGGGTTCAAATCCCGGACGAGCCCAAATCTTTTTGTTTTATTTTTATTTACCTTAACAACATTTTTCACCGTTTTACATCTATTTTATGTAAACTATTTGAGTATTTTAAAGTTTTATAATTATTTTTATATTAAAAGAATATAATTTTAACAAAAATATCGTAGTTCTATAAATATCACGCTATACTGATAAGGATTGCCATAATATCTTCGATAAACTCGCCGTCTGATAACACGAAGGCGAAACGTGAACTAAAATTGACTAACGTCAGCGGCAACATCACCTATTTTTAGTGTAGTTAGGCACTATATCCCACGCAATTTTTTCATTCAGTTGTTAGTTTAATTAGTAAGCAAGTTTATCCTTCTTTGTTTAATACAAAAATAACTTCATAATCTTTATGAAGTTATTTTTGTCGTGTTAGTTACACGCCGTTTATAACTCAAGAATGGCTGGACCGATTTTAATGATTTTTGCATTCTTGGATTCGTCTCCGCCCCGGATAGTAGAATAACTATTAAAATACCGGAAACTTGAAAATATTCTAGAAAAATATCCAAATAGGTACATTAAAAAATTATAGCAACAGTCAAACACATTTAAATTTTGTCTCAGTCATTCCATCGTTCGGTGAATAATTCCATAATTTCAAGTTGACTATTAAAGTTGTCAAAAAATAAGTCGCTCGTTTTGACATTTGAAGAAATTGTATGCTACTATAAAGACGCGCAAAAAGAATTCTCGCAATATATTCAATAATTAAATCAGTGTTAAACTATATATTATGATGGAATATATATATTGCGAGTATTCTTGCAATTTCTTCAAATGTCAAATTGTCAAAAAATATTATTTTTTGACAAGTCTAGGTGGTATGAAGTTCGCTGGATCAGCTAGTCTATATACTTTCGTTCATTGATCGTAACTATAGATATACATTGGGCTGCCATCCGTCCGGGTTTCCCCGGATTTGTCCTAGTTTAGAGGGCGTCCGGGGAGCGTCCGGGCAGGGTTGTCAAAAAGTGTCCGGGTGAAACCCGGACGCTGTCTGGGCGTCCGTGGCTGTCCGAGTGTCAGGGGCATTCCCGATTGATTAAAAGATAAGCGATAAATCTAAACAAATCTTAGTTAAAAATTCATTCGTAATTGGTAACCGCAACCAAGCTAACTCCGACGCGATTTTGTCAAACATTGTTAAATAACTAGCAAACAAGGTGTTTAAATGAATACATTTTATTTTTATTGTAATATTTTTTTCTGAGTGTCCAGGGAAAAAACTAAATTTCATCCTAATGTCCGGGGTTTTTGAAGTATTTGTCCGGCGTCGGCGATTTAGATGATGGCAGCCCTAGATATACATATAAAAGCAACCGTTACTAACAGACAGCCTAAACTGCTGCGCGGATTGGGCTGAAAAGCACGTAGGAAGTTATTATGACGTAGGTATGCGCTAGGAACGAATTTTAGGAATTTCAACCCCGAGGGAATAAAACTGACATTTTAAGCTTGTATAGATAAACAATTTCACGTAGGCGAGGCTTGCAGAAGTTACTCGAAAACCAAAAGAGCAAACTTATGAATCAAACCGCCCACGTATGCAAAGAACGAACTCCAATCGACCTATTTACCCTAATAACAGAGCCAGATATTATCATAATTAACTAACTAAAGGTTAAAATAACATTAAATAACGAAACACGCCTTTGTAACGAATTAATTAATGCTTAACGAGCTGTTAACTCCGGTTCGCTTAAACGGGCTGTTAAAAACTTTGAAGTGGGTGTTCGGAGATGTAATCGTGTGGCAGACATAGATGTTTTCGGTGTCTTAAACACACACCCTGTATTTGTAGCCCTATATGTATGTAGAAGGCGTGTTCACATTGAATATAACTAGATGAATACATACTATACTCATTAAAAAGCATCATAATCCTCATTTCAGACGAAAGACGTCCATTGCTGGACATGGGCCTCCCCAAAGCGTCGCCACATCACACGGTCATATGCGTATTGCATATCTCACCAGATTATTGGACTATCTTGAGGCAGGCCTTCCAACGCTGCGTTTTCCAGTGCGGGGTCCACTTCAGAACTTTACAGCCTCATCATCCATCCGTTCTACGAGCAATGTGCCCTGCCCACTACCACTTAAGTTAAGCAATTCTTCGAGCATACATAATAAAAATGTATAGTTTAAAACAAAAAAAAACAGACATAAGTAATAAATAGATAGATTACTGTGCAGTGTGCAACGTATTACTGAAATACCTGAACTGGATACCGTACTTCTACTCAAATAGTAAGTATCAACTCACAACTCAAAAACTATTAAATTCGTGTCATATTATGTACCTACGTTTCATAATATTTATGTACCGTTTAATTTAAACTTACACAAAAACAATTTTTACTTTTATTTTAGAAAAAGTAGGTATAAAGGTTCCGAAAAAATAAAACGTCTTAATATTTCACCAATTGGCATTGTTGTGTCGGTCGTCGCAAGTAAAAAGTTGTACATGACAAAAGAAACTACAGTAGGTACGTACATTTATCTACTTAGTACGGTTAATAATAACACAACTTAGGACTCCCACGATACCGTGCACATTTTCTTTCTAACAAGTTTTCCGCGTAACATACCTTTGAAGACCGCCTACGTTCACTCATATTGATCATACATAATGCATTCATTAAATATGAGGGCAATTTCCAAAAATTTCACGGTATGTTTTCGAGTAACGCAGTTTTAAACTAACAAATATCTCCAGAGCTGACCTCTCGAGAGACGCTCAAACAAATACCATGGGTCCAGCATATGACCCCCGAGAGGTGAAATTTTTGTTCGGCATTTCCAATAGGAAAAAAAGTACAGATTGTTCAACTATCCTTTCGCGGTATGCTGGAAGAGATTTTTTTAGAAATAAGCATCACCTATTTTCTGTCTCCTTCTTTTTATCTAATTCTTTATGTGCGTACAAAACTATTAAATAAATAAAAATTAATTAAAACAATCTGTAATTTTTTTCATTTAAACTGTAGGTATCGTTTGTATTGTTGTTTGGGCAAAAAAAATAAGAAAAACCACTACTTCTTAAAACTAATACATATTTGAAAAACAAATACTAGAAAGCTAGCACAAATAGTAACCTAAGCTATTAGGTACTCCAATAAAACGATTTATGGGATGTTGAACTAATCAAAGAACCATCGAGGAGAGAACTATTAGTACCACATTAAACTAGTAGCCATTCTGTCCAATAACGAGCCCGAGCCACGCCGCCACATTATAAACTCACGAACTCATTCCAAGGACAGGAACTGCATTCTTCAATTACAAGCACTTCACTTCATAGATACACTTGTAATTGCTAGTAATAACGGTAAACATTCTTTTTGAAATCGCACGTCTGATACGATCGCTATCGTAAATGTTCTCAGCTATAGATACTTTATCGCACTAGCTGTTTTGTGTTTTTAGTTACTACTCCGCTCCTATTCTTGGTAGCGTTATATTTATATAGTCTTTCTCGATAAATAGGCAGGCCGAAGCCTCTAGGGAACACTGCAATTCCGAAAGTTAAGCCCATGTCCCCCAGATCCAAGGCAACGAAGGAACGGGGTGGGGTTTAGTCAGTAAGAGTCTGACTCGCCTCCTGCACCGCCCAAGAGCGGAAGAAGTCATTCTGATGATTTCCCTTCAAAAAAAAATAGGCTGTAACTTAACGAACAAATCATTTTTAATTTCGTAAAGGTGTCCCAAAGTGAAAATAACTTCTCTCGTTCTAGGTGGAGTGAGAGAGTTTTACTCACTTTGCGTTCCTTCGAAAGAATTACCGTAGCTACTAAAATAACACTAAGGATTTTAGTTACCTTTTTTTTTGTTTTCGGGGGGAAACCTTCAAAAGGCGTCTGGACTTTTGGGGAAAAAGACCAGGGAGTGTGGGATTATTACCATCTGCACATGGGAGAGGGCCCCGTGTTCTCTTAACAGACCACCCCGGAACCCCCTCTGTCCAACGCCTTTTGAGAAGACTGTGAAGAGTCTCCCCTGTTCCTTGTTGTGTACGGCAGCACGTGATCACTGTGCCACCGTCCTTATCGAAGTCACTCACTGGGCAGACAGAGTCCCCTCTCTGAGAGCCCGTGACGTCTGAGAGAATTTTAGTTACCGAGTAAAAGTCTGACACTCCCTCTCGTTCCACCCAGAGGAAAGAAGTCTATTTATGATTTCCCACTCAAAAAAAGTACCTCAATAGCTCTTCTACTACAAAAGTAATGTAGGTAATAATGTACGATCAAGAATGTACAAGCATCTTCCGAGTTCGCTCGTTATCATTATGTCATCAATAGCTTCCTATCAAGCGAGATCAAGGGCAAGACAATAAAACATCAACAACAACAAGAAGTGAAACAGCTGATATTTTTCAGTATTTAAAAAGGAGTAAAATCCTGTGCCTCTTTTTGCAGATACAGAAAAAAATTAGCTATGCTGAACTATTGGCACCAAAGCGCAAAGCCAACACTGTTAAAAAAAAAATGAATTATACATGAGTACATCTCATTTAGGGCACTATAGTCCGTTCGCGTTAAGAATGCAGTGATTTATCAGTGCAACTGCAAGATAAAGGTGTATTTACAGAAGTGTTAAATCCAAACAAATTATATTTTAAAAGATTAAGTTTAATCTATATATATAAAAATGAAACCCGTTTTCCGTTGTCACGACATAACATGAAAACGGCTTGACCGATTTGGTTGATTTTTTTTTAAAAAATGTTCCTTGAAGTTCAGTGATGGTTCTTAGGGAGAGAAAAATTCAAAAAAAAAAAAAGTTAGGTAAAGTAGGGTAGTGTAGGGTAGTGTAGGGGAGTGTAGGGTAGTGTAAGGTAGCGTAGGGTAGTGTAGGGTAGTGTAGAGTAGTGTAGGGTAGTGTAGGGTAGTGTAGGGTAGTGTAGGATAGTGTAGGGTAGTGTAGTGTAGTGTAGGGTAGTGTAGGGTAGTGTAGGGTAGTGTAGGGTAGTGTAGGGTAGTGTAGGGTAGTGTAGGGTAGTGTAGGGTAGTGTAGGGTAGTGTAGGGCAGTGTAGGGTAGTGTTGGGTAGTGTAGGGTAATGTAGGGTAGTGTAGGGTAGTGTAGGGTTGTGTAGTGTAGTGTAGTGTAGTGTAGGGTAGGTAGGGTAGGTAGGGTAGTGTAGGGTAGGTAGGGAAGGTAGGGTAGGGTAGCGTAGGATATGTAGGGTAGTCATTTGACGGGAGCGAAGCCGCGGGTAAAAGCTAGTGAATTTATAAAAATGAAAATACACTTGAACAGCTTTAATTGGTTAGGGGCGGGGCTAGGCCGACGGACAATGATGACTTTACTGCATTCTTAACGCGAATGTACTATAATTTTGTGCTACTTTTGCTTTTGCTACACCAGCTAACCTGCTTTTGGAGGGCAGTATGGTGTTTGGAATTCGATCCGTTAACACATTGTATTCTGCGTACCAATGCTCGTTGGCGTCATCATCTGCCTAGCCTTTTTCCCAACTATATTAGGGTCGGCTTCCAGTCAAGCCGGGTTTAGCTGAATATCAGTATTTTACGAGGAGCGACTGCCTATCAGACCTCCACAACCCAATAACTGGGGTAACACGGTACTTCATGGCAAGACTGGAGTCAGATTTACTGACTTCTGACTATCCATAACGACTGCCAAAGATCTACAAATGACAGTCAGGACCCACAGCTTAACGTGCTTTCCGAGGCACGAAGGAAACTCGTTACGTTAAGATGGTCACCCATCCACAGGCCAGCGACTGTGATCGAAGGTCGACCCGTGCGGCTGTTATTATCTAGCCACGAGCTCCTCTGTACTAATGCTCGTTGGCAAATCTTGAGTTTGGGCTCCTGGATGTTAGACAAATACCAAATCTGTGCACTATACGTTAAGACAGGGAGAATACCCATCATGCCCATGAGCTTTTGTGTTAAAAGAAATGTTGTTATGGGGTTGCGGCAGACCACGAAAGACATGGCGGGATGAACTATATAGATTTTGCTAGAAGTTGAATGAGAAATCGCCTGTGCATAATCCACCGCGCGGGTCCAGTGCGGATTGGAGGATGTCACATGTCTTCGATTTTTTGGTTCTAGGACATGCCGGTTTCCTCACGAGGATTCTTTCACCGTTTTGAGAGCAGTGGTGATGAAATAAATTACACAAAGTAATGCGCCCGACTAGGTTTGAACGCGCGACCTACAACTTGCAAGTCGGGGCAGTTACCACTGGGCCACCACTGCTCTCAGTGGAATATAATAGGTTAACAAAACAAACACATATATCATGCATCATCAATAGTTGAGTACGTAATTGCATGGATCGAAATGGATCGGCTGCCATTTCCAGGCATTGGCAGCGACAGCTTCGCGCAGCAACTGGCCAGTTATCTGATATTTTATGTGACAACACCTGCAATTCATCGGACATGTGAGATCAGAGCTGCATCTGTAAGCTATGTAGTTCAAGAGTATCTATGTTTACTAGATTAAACCTAGAGGTGAACAGGTCATCCGTAATTATATATAATTATGCTACTAGAAAGTGGTAATTAGCTTCAAAATAAAGTTCAGTAGCGATGTAAGGTGATCATTATCACGGTAGGAAATGTCTCAACCAATCTAGGACTGACATCATCATCACCTTTCCCATGATGAAAGATATCTTAAATCCTTTAACAGGACTCTCTGTTTTCAACAATGAAAATATCATCATCTCCCTAAACCTCTTCCCAGCTATTTTGGAGTCGGCTTCCAGTCTAACCAGATGTAGCTAAATACCTATGTTTACATGAAGCAACTGCCTATCAGATCTTCACAACCAGTTGCATGGCAACACGATAAACTTTGGATAGACTGATGGTTAGACTTTCTGGCGATTAACTACCTGTACCAACTGACAAAGGTCTACGCTTGACAACCGGGAACAACGGCTTTACATGTTTTTAGAGGTTCGGACCCAATAAATCCGCAACCTCATGCATGACAGGTAGTTACTTAACTGCTTAGCCATCATGACCCAAAATGGGATATTCTATAAGAGACCTTTAGTCTTCATAACTTCCATCATCAGATCCCTAGTGAAAAAGTCTTACAAAACATCAGAATATAATAAATTATTGACATGACTTATGTTTGCCAATTTCCAACACCATTCATTTTAGATCAGCGTGTAACCAATTGAGTCACAAGCGTTGAGACAACGCACACCGTATAAAAATAATCCGTATCGGAAGAATATAAATAATTTTAATACATAACATTATGTATTACAGGACGGTATTCCCGCGTCCATCAGCGTAGGAACCTTGGCAATGATGCGAATGCTGTGTGGCCTTACAATTAGCGTTATTTGTTGTTGCACACATTTATTAATGTGTAAACAGTCAGTATAGTGCGAAGCAATTGTTTTATATGCATTCCGTAATTGTTGTGACATGACTTCTCTTTTTTTTGTAGCGGCTCCTTTGATGCATATCTATGTATTTGCCTACACGTTGTTACATACTATTAATTTGAATCTTCTATTGTATCGTCTGTTTTTTATACCCTGAGACTAAAATGACATTACAACACAAAAGAACTGACATCATGCCTATAGTAAGTTTGACATTACCTGTGTCAATTTAGTCACAGGACATAAAAAAACAGACGATAGTTTTAAAGCGTAAAATTTACTATTATATTAGTACTACTAGAGGGACAATACGGGCTGTATTGTCCCTCTACTGGCCTAAGAACTCCCTCCATTCCTTCCTAAAAACAAAAGTTTTCGCAATTTAAATTGTCACTTACGGGATATCTTCCGTGATTTTTAATTATTTCGAGTTCCCGATCGAAAACCGAATATCGGGAACTCGAAATATGTAATTAAAAATCACGGAAGATATCCCGTAAGTGACAATTTAACGTTTGAATCCCCAACCGGTCCTATGAGACCGCGCTGTTATTGTTTTACTATTGTGTCTCGTTTCGCGGGTATCTGAGTAATTAAATTGTGAAACAAACCGTGATAGCCTAAAACAGTGTTTAAAAGTTTTCGCTTCTTCTTTCCAATTTTTGAAGAAACTTACAAATTTTGTAGATGATTCCGCCCACTTCTTCGTGGTATGTATGTGTCGCTGTGTCTGAGCATCAATCCTGTTATAACGGGCCCCACACAGGCACATAGGGCCCACGGGTCTAACGAGTAGACATGCAGCAGACATGCTCAGTCTCATTTAAGTTGGGTAGAGTTCGTTTTGGAGCCACATAAACGACGTAGAAAGAAAAGGCCTGAACCCCAACCGAGGGAACATTCTAAGACTAATTATGCTTATTTATGCACAAGCATAATCAGCATTAGCAACGATGTAAGTGTATATTTTAACTGAAAATAAATGGTATGTAGAAAGAATTAATTAGACTTCAATTTTATTCATCCACGTCGCTGTCAATGGGAAAAGTACCCAGATTGCTGGCAGCATTGCCATGCCATGTTGATTAGCAATGCTGATTCGTAGGCCAATGAAAAACCCAGCCCTCTGGTAGTAAGTCGACTGCTTTTAACGAGCTACTCAATAAGCACTTGGACCCTATAGGCCTTGGCTCTAGTGTTAGTGTATTTATTAGTAAAGTTTTTTTTAATAAGACTTTGCCCTATATTACTCCCGTATCATGGAAGCGTTGATCATCATAAAGTTATAAACTCAAATACACAAAATACTTAGACCCGGATCAACTATCTATAGGCATTAGAAAACGATTTGTCCCAAGCGAGAATGGAACCCGCGCCTCGCGCAGGAGCCAATCGCTAAATCACGGACTCAACGGTAGCGTCAAAGTATTCCACGAATATCATAAAATAGAATAAACTTTATTGTACACCAAAAAAGGATCATAATTAGTTTATACTAAGTTACATACCTAAGCTAATTAAATATTTTCTACTTTCCCGCGGCTAATATTTGATAAGAAAAGACTAAGTAGACATTAGCTCAATTAATTGGCATCTATCTAATTAGAAACACGTTCCGCTCATCTTACGGCCTCGCTAATGAGATCAGCACGTCACAGCATCCAGCCGTCTGTCTTAACGCAGTCTATTAACTGTTTAATTTAGTTCATAACCTGTGCCATACGGTAAACCTTGCCGGTATATTTAGCACACCGTTATGTCTGCTTGCTGAAATAACTTCATTCACGTGAAGGTTAGGACATAAACTAGATTATTATAATGTCATTTGGATATTTGCTGGAATTACTGGAATAGTTCTACGTGATAAATGACGTGGTGTCACGACAAAGTTCTTCAAGCGAGAAGTCAGATGTCTTTATTTACCAAATCAGTTTGACGGCTCTTATTTTTTTTATCGTAATGTTGAAAATCATCTAATTACTTCTTCGACTCTGGGACAGACTGCTACTCACTGAAGCCCGCCTGTATTCCTGTTTGTTAGTGAGGGAGGCAGTCGCACGCGTGAGGGGAACCTCATTTCCAGCCTCCAAGGCGTGGACTTGGGAACGACGAGTAATGGGTAACTCGATATCCAGCCATCCGGTAACCATAAGGTTTCACTTGCGCCTGAAAGAGATGTTAGCAAAACCGAAGGGAACCAACAGGGCCGAAGCTTACTGGGGCCTAAGCTTGGCTTCCGTAAGGGAAACTTGGGGTCCTAGATAGCAAGGCAAAGAAGGAATATACGCGCTCTCGCTCCGCCAGTCATCATCATCTGCCTAGCCTTTTCCCAACTATATTGGGGTCGGCTTCCAGTCAAGCCGGATTTAGCTGGATACCAGTATTTTACGAGGAGCGGCTGCCTACCAGACCTCCACAACCCATTAACTGGGGTAACACGATACTTCATGGCAAGACTGGAGTCAGATTTACTGGCTTCGGACTATCCGTAACGACTGCCAAAGATCTACAAATGACAGCCGGGACCAACGGCTTAACGTGCTTTCCGAGGCACGGAGGAAACTCATTATGTTAAGATGGTCACCCATCCACAGACCAACCTAGGCAAGCGTTGCTTAACCATGAAGAACAACCGGTGGGGCTGTTATTATCTAGCCACGAGCTCCTCAGCTCTCGCTCCGCCAGTAATAAAATAAAATTCTGTTGTACCGTAACTAATACCAACAATTAATCTAACCCACAGTTATTACAACAGCCTGCGCCATCATTAGAAGGAGAACCTTCCCATTGCCTTCCATCAGAAACTAAAGAACTATACCCCTGTTCGCAGGTGCACGAGTGCTGGAAGAAGTTTGAGTTTCGCGTGAAGAAGATCGAGCACGACGCGCGCCGGGCGGCCGTCTACAGCGGAGACTGCCACCACAAGTTCCTGCTGGGACACATGATCGTCTTCCGCATGCATCTCAATAAGGTAGCTTTGGTTTTGTTACTTATTTTTTAATGGAGGATATCGTTAAACATCTTCTGTTGTTCTGGCTGGAGCAAGAGACTGTTAAGACTGTTTTCTGTCAAAAACCTGATCGTCCTACTCTTTACGGCCTCAGTGACTGCTAGCACTGTGGGACTGGTTGAAAGATTTGCCCCAAGGAACACAGGTGTGAACAGAGAGTGAAAGTCTGATAATCCATCCTTCTGATGATTCTCAACTTGAAAAAAAAACCCACCCAGAGCGGGAGAAGTCATTTGATAGTTTCCTACCTAATAAAGGCGTTTCCTAATCTTCTGTTAGATCCCATTGCGTTTAAAAGCTGATAACACTTATCAAAAAAAGGGTTGGCTTTATTTTGTCTGTAGTCTACACTACTAACTACTGGAAACTACTTAGCCTTATAGCAGTTTTGAAAATATTATAGGACTATATCCTGTATTGGATTTTGTATTATACAAAGAAATCTCTTAGCAGACATTGGATACAACTCGAACCTTGAGGATAAATTATAGTGCAACATTTTTGCAATATAATTCAAGGAATGGAAACAGCAATTGCAATGTAGAGAATTTTATTAAACTTCAATTTTCCGCATTTTGTGCACAAGATTCCGGAAATGAATATAAATTATTGCTAAGTTTTCCACAGTTCAACACAAAAAAAAATATTTCACATAGGCCTACATGGGCACTTACTTATAAAACCGTTAGAATTTTCCTACGGAAAAGAACCGACAACTCAACTACCCTTCCCAGTTCTAAAATACTTTGTCTGTCCTATTTTCAGAGCGAAGACTACTTGAAGCGCTGTGACAAAGTCACCAGAGGCTGCAATCGACCCTGTGAGGTAAGTCATCATCATTTTCCTGCCCTTGGGATTAACGGCCTTATAATGTTCCCACTATTGGGACTCAGGCCTCGTCTCTAGGAGATGGGTTGGGCCGTAATCCACCGCGTGGGCCCAGTGCGGATTGATGGATGTCACAGGTCTTAAAATTTTTGGTTCTTGGACATGCCGGTTTCCTTACGATGTTTTCCTTCATCGTTTTGAGAGCAGTGGTGATGAAATAAATTACACAAAGTAATGCGCCTGGCTGGGTTTGGGACTTGTAAGTTGGGGCCGTTACCACTCGACTACCACTGCTCTTCCTGCCCTCATCCGTTTATTTGGGTTGGACGCAACACGTCTTTTTCTTCCATTCTGTCCTGTCAATCGTCACGTTATCATATGTATCAGAAAGAAACTGTTCCTTCCTTCTATTGTACAATCGATTAGTAAATAATTCCGAAGCAGCTCTGGGATTAAAAGAGAAAGTGTAACAACTAACTAATTGCTATGCTGTGCAGTCTGCGAATAAGTACTGTGTGGAATCGTGATGATGTCGAGCTAGATTAGCAGTTCTAGATTACATTGCCTTGATGTTAATAGGTTCTTTGGACAGACGGAGAGAGGGAAAATTGGTCAAAGAAAAATGCCACTACGGTCACTTTTGTGAGTTCGGGGGTAATGTGTGCAGGAGATAAATGATTTTCATGAAAATCGACTTAATAAAGTTTATGTTTCCCAGTAGTTCCATATTCAAGTGTGTGTCAATTGCCCAGAGGTCTTGCGCCACGATTAGTTATTTGATACATCGAAATCTGCGTCACTAATGCCACTACTAATGGATGGATTGTGTGAGGAGCGATATGAAAGAAAAGTGAGTGAAATGATAGCGTGAGTGATGACAGGACAAAATAGAAAAACAAATCGGGTTATACTGACCCCAAGTAATATGGGTCAAGGGCAAGAAGGTGTTATGGTTCTAGGATTTTATAAAGTTGAGAACTAATTACCTACTATGAGCTCTTAACGCGACCCATTTTACGATCTAAACTAAATTGTTAAAGGGGTGGAGCTATTTATGGATGTATTGCTCTATCCCTCTTTACTGTTACACGTCATGGTAAGGCCTAAGTTCAGCATTCACAGTAATACTTCAACAGTTTACCTCACAATTTATACCCCACCAGTTTAGAGCTTACAAATTTTTAAATATTTTCTGGAGGGAATAAAAAATGCCAGTGTCAGCAGTATTTATCTTCGTTATCGTATTGAAATATTTAAACATATTCAAATCTACATTATTTTTGCAAACCTTTTGAAGTTCACTTTGATGCATGTTATTTATTAAGATGTGCTTTTTGATATTATTGTGATCGTTATTTCCAACGCCATTCACCTATGAGAATACTGTCAGCGATATAGTCTTGCACTAGCAAAATGTTATGAGGTCAATGAGGGATTGTTACTTTTCACATTCATACAAATTTAAAGGTGAAGCGTTTGTTTATATTTTGAACGCAATATTCGAGAAAGACGAGATTATCGAGAAAGGCGTGTGAAACCACTTATCATTTTATCAAGAGCCTATATCTCCACAACTAACTCACCAAAAACTCCCTCCACAGCAGTTCTCTCCCCGAGTCAAACGCTGGCAACGCCTCGCCCAGAACGAGATCCACAGAGTACGGGAAGACATGCCTTTCACCAGGAGATCCTACCGAGACCTGGTCTCCCACGCCCGTCGCAAACTGAACCATTTGAAGAAGCAGGCCATCGCCAAGTCCAGTGATGCGGTTGAGGAATATAAGTACTGTATAAATCAAGGGTAAGAGGAGCAGGTCTTGTAGGTTTTGGTGGAGTCGAAAGTGACAGCAAATGAGACGATGAGGTAGACTAACCTTCCAAAGAGATTTCATGTACAAACTCAGATAAAATTGTAAGAAATACTTTTCCAGGCTTGGAGTTGAGCTATATCTAGCTGCACTAAATCGCACTTTTCTATACTTTAAGCTGGTCACTTAGAACTCACATTAACTAGAGCGAGAGTGTGATCGTCCACGGTGTAATGAGGCGACCGGCAATATATATAGAATCCAAACAACGGCGAAGCGAATTGCTGCTATGCTATTCCATTTGGCAAAGCAGTCAGCTATTCAGGTGACCATACAATGTGCGATGCAAATCAATTCGCAAGTTCTAAGCTCATAGATGCGACATAGCAATGCAGTTTTATATTTGGGCCTTTAAAGTAAAAATTGACATTTGTTGTGGCTAGATGCAGCTCAACCCTCGAGTCTGCATTAGCAGAATAATTTTATTTCTGAGAGAAGCAATTATGGCGCATTTTCACTGGTCGTTAACTCGTTCGGAATACCGCATGTGGGGAGTCCCCGCATGCGGGATAACAACCAATGAAAGTAACATGGTCGTTATACCGCATACGGTTCCCCGAATGCGGGCCATGTGACACGCGTTCTAGTAGTCTCTCGCACCCGGCATGCGGGCCCTATCGACTAATGAAAACGGTTCCCCGAATGCGGGCGCTGTGGCATGCGTTCCAGAAAACTCCCGCACCCCGCATGCGGGCCCTATCGACTAATCAAAATGCGCCATTAGGTTGAGCAGTGTCAGAGAAAGTGGATGAGTTGAGAAGATAAACTCTCTGGGATCTGTTGGCGGGTTGGTAAATTTTGCTCGATTTGTGTCCATGGGAACTTTTCAAGCAAACTGACAACGTAAGGAAAAAGAAAATATGAACAATTCGAGTATCTCTAGTTAAAAAGGTTCCTTGTTTCACTTTCGACTCTAATCAAAGTGTATCAAGATCGATAATTGAAATTATGTGTCATATTAGTTAATTTAATATAGAAAATACAATCGTTAATGATCAAATTCGATTGATCATCAGTGAAATTAATGAGATTGATATTAATTAGTTACGAGACCATATTATTAACTATTTAGTTGATTCTATTGGCTAATGTTATGTTATAAAGCCAGTTAATAAACGATTGCCTACCAGCGGGTCTAATAAGGTCCTAGCATAAGCAATTCTTCTAATATTCGTAAAAAGGTTGCACAAATTAATCAAATAAAATCTACTCAATTCATTTCATATCAGAATAATACTATTCATATTATTATCCTAATATATTTTAAAGCGGCCTTTTTAGACCTGCTGGGCTCCTGTTACCTGAGGATGTGTCCCAGAGTTCTGGATATCAGGTACAAAATTAAGACCACCGCTGTTGGATTAGTCTTTTAGTTAATAATCAGTCAATCGAATATTGTATCCGATATGTACCCGATATAAGTAAATCGATTCGAATTAGTCGATGAAAAGTCGAAATAAAAAAATATCAACGATATGAAAACACCTTCTTTTTGAAGTCGATTAAAAAATTTATTTAAAAAAACCCTGTCTGTATAGATTTCAAAAAGAAGGCCGTACTTGTTGAATATTATAAATTACATCTTATATAAAAAATTGCTTTATCCAAAAAATATGATAAATATGTATTCTGAATAGATAATTTAATTTATAAGACTCAAAATTATTTAGATTTAAAAATAATTGTAAAAAGATAAATAATTTATTTTTAACGAATGAAATTGGGTTATGTAATTGGAAAATTATGAGTTTTTATTTTTTACGTGTTTTTGAGATATTATGATGACCCGTTTATAAATAACAATCGATATTCCTTTCCTTTGAAATACTATTGTGTTTTTTTAGGGTTTCGTACGGAAGGGGTAAAATTCTAACCATATTACTAATTATACTGTCCGTTGGTTTGTCACCAAGCTGTATCTCATGAACCTATATGATTTTCGCAGACGAATTATTTCTGTTGCTGCTATAACAACAAAATAAAATAAATATTTAAGTGGGGCTCCAATACAAAAAACGTGATTTTTTGCTATTTATAGTTTCGGACGGTACGGAACCCGTCATACGCGAGTCCGGCTCGCGCTTGGCCGGTTTTTTTCATTATTTTTTCTGTCTTTTTCTGAAAAAACGGGTCATTACAGTATTTGAATAGTTAAATTCGGTATACAGACACACTGTGATAGTTTATAAAATAAATGTAATTTAAATTGCGAATTAAGTTTAAATGTAACTTGTAATTAAATATTTGTTATAAGTTTAAGTAAATGTATTACCTATTTATGTTGATGCATCTGTATTTTGGGTTTATGGCGCGAGTTTCCACTATTAATTTAACAGTCAGCAATATGATTATGTGTTGCCTATTTTATACAATATTACAATTTGCTACAAGTGAAGAAGTTTTCAGCATCTCCCGAGCCTTAGCGAGGGTGTTATGGAGCCGAGGGCTGTAGTGACAAACTTCCACGAGTATCAAAAGATATTTTTCAATACACTTGGAAAGATATATAATAAGGGACAGGGTTGAAATGTGCCTCGTGATCGCTGATACGATGTGATAAAATTGTAGCTTGGGCAGGCATGCGCACTTTTTCGCACTAGTGCGAAAAACAGTCAATTGCGTGCCTAAAAGCGGTGGCACAAGAGCGGATTTTCAATTAAGTGTATTGAAAAAGTATCAAACATAAATTATATACCTTCTACTGTGTACTTGCTCTTATGTATTCAAGTGTATCTTCCAATATATATTTAAATGAATGCTTTAATACACATACCTACCATTGTTTATTGTATAAATAACTTAGCGCCGGATGAACCCAAAATGACAGACGTGTGATAACAAAAATATAAAGAAATACGTAAAAAGTACAACTGTTTGTTTTTTTTTTAAATAAAATTGTGAACTAATACACCAACTTGTTGTTAATGTTATTGTAAAAATGTATTTGACAATTTATTTTTGTAATAAATATTTTAACATTATTATTTTTTGTGTTTTTTTTTCTTTTAGTACTATTTTTGCAGTTTTTCATTCTGGAATAAATTTTACTGGGTCATACAATTTAGCTTCACTTTTTCGACCGATCTTGTAAATGGTTTATTTGTTTTTTATTTTTTTATTTGACATAGTTATGCCACGCAAGACAAATACGTTTCTTAAAAGAAATGAGCCTGTGCTGTGATGTATTCTTTCTTTTCATAATGAAAACAGAGGGGTCACTGAAAAATTTAAATCATTTTTTTCATAAAATGCTTTGATTCTTGAACATACACCTGTAAATACTAATTCAGCATAACACATGTCCGATACACGCTCAGTAGTTATTCTATCTGACCTTGATGTGCAGTGACTGCATGCAAATAAATACTAAATCAATCTGGCGACTGATAACCTTAGGTTATCTACTAGGTGCACGCGTACAGTCGGACCGACAGTTTTGTACCGTACCTACCTAATTATTGAAAAATAGTTGGAAATCTACATCACCAATTCATGATTAATCATGTAGAAAGAGTAGCAAAGGTTATGGACCACGTTATTGATGTGGGTCCCGTTTGGGCGATAAAAAGCAAGCCAAGGTACCTATGCCATTGTTGGGGCGATGGGTTATGTGAATATGAACCCCAGAGCCCTGAAACGGAAGCCAAGAAGGAACAGGGGTGGGTTTTCAGTAAATATCTGATACACCTTTCCGCCAAGAGTGGGAGAAATCATTCGATGTTCTCCCACGTAAGAAAGATACCTGTGCCATATGAGTTAATAATAATACAAAGAGAATCATCATCTGCCTAGCCTTTTCCCAACTATATTGGGGTCGGCTTCCAGTCGAGCCGGATTTAGCTGAATACCAGTATTTTACGAGGAGCGGCTGCCTACCAGACCTCCACAACCCATTAACTGGGGTAACACGGTACTTCATGACAAGACTGGAGTCAGATTTACTGGCTTCTGACTATCCGTAGCGACTGCCAAAGATCTCCAAATGACAGCCGGGACCGACGGCTTAACGTGCTTTCCGAGGCACGGAGGAAACTCGTTATGTTAAGATGGTCACCCATCCACAGACCAACCTAGGCAAGCGTTGCTTAACCTTGAAGATCGACCTGTGAGGCTGTTATTATTTAGCCACGAGCTCCTCATAATAATAATACAAAGAGAATAATTTAGGAAATAGAAAATATTTCAAGATGTAGTGAGTAGTATCTCATCATCATCATCATCATCATCTCAGCCGAAAGACGTCCACTGCTGGACATAGGCCTCCCCCAAGCGTCGCCACAGCGACTGGTCTTGTGTGTCTCGCATCCATCGGATTCCTGCGACCCTCGCCAGGTCGTCGGTCCACCTTGTGGGAAGCCTTCCGACGCTGTGTCTTCCGGTACGTGGCCGCCACTCCAGAACCTTCCGTCCCCATCGACCATCTGTTCTACGAGCAATGTACCCTGCCCACTGCCACTTAAGTTTGGCGATTCTTCGGGCTATGTCGGTAACCTTAGTTCTCTTGCGGATATCTTCATTCCTGATGTGATCGCGCAAGGAAACTCCGAGCATAGCCCTTTCCATTGCTCTTTGGGTGACTTTAAACCTTCTGATGAGTAGTATCTATCCTTTTCTAATTTTCCGGAACGTAAATGTGCCCATAATCTACCATTTTGTTACGTTAACATCTAAGTAAACTCAATTTTGGGACATATACCTGTCAAGGCAAAGGCTCAGTTAGCTGCCAAAAAGTGGTGAGACAATACTTCACGTTGCAACAGCTGTTCAAACACGATCAAGCGCAAATACTGACGTGTATGGAGTGCGTACTGCTTTCATCTTTGGGCCTTGGGGCGGACCTGCCAGATACAGCTTGATGCAGTAGTTGAGAAGCCAAGAGGATTTGCTCGGTGGATTTCGTAATGAAGTACTCATCTTGAAGCTTCAGAGTCTGTAGTATTGTCGGCGAGCTGCTAGCCTTTTGGTTTTCTACCGGTTGCTTTTCGGAAAGGATACTTCTGAATTGCATACATTAATTCCTGCGAATTCCGTTCTATTATCTGACCAGATAATGGTATACCTACGTGGTGGACATCTCCACTCATACGCACAAAACATTTTGGAACTCATGATTCATTGTGCGTATATTCAAGGAATGGAATTCTCTTCCGAAGTCTGTTTCCTGTTAGCTAAAATCTGTGGGTCTTTAAGTTAAGCATGAATAGGTTATATCTAGGCAAGTGTCATCATCGCTATCCAGCAAATAAAATGGTGGTCAAGCGAGCGAGTCTATCACTAATAAAATAAATAAAATCCTGGTTGTAACGTATCGCACAAACAAAGATTCCAACTAAAATAGGGAATGCAGGCAATTTTTTTATTTTTTTATTCAATATTCACTTCATTTTGATGTAGAAAAAAAATAAACCATAGCTGTAAGAGTAGTAATTACTTTTTTATAAAATCTTAAAAATATTGGTTTAATTTGACGAGTTCAAACGCTCCTATTTCTCGCGCGCTTGAGGCGTGACGTCATAGGGTACATCCTGTCAGTTTATTGTTTGCATTGAGAGTTAGTTTGATAGATAACAAAGTGTTTTAGTCGCGTAATAATCATGGTAGAAAAAAAGCACACCAAATAAATTCACCATTCCTGTCAGTTTCGTGCCCTATGACGTCAACGTCGTCGCCGTCGTCGTCAAATTTTTCACTTTTTGATTTATGTTTTAAATAACTAAATGCATTTTAAATTAGAACATATTGAATTGAGTGTATTACTACGACCTTAAAAGTTTAGGGAAATAAAAATCAGGCCATTTTATTTTTTATGCATATACCCTATTAAAAAAATTTTTAATTAAAAATAATTAAATTTTTTTTTTCAAATTAACAGCTTGCGACTTCATCATTCGAGGCGCGGCCCCTCATCGTTCCCGCAAGCCAGCGCCTACGGCGACCAAGGGAGACCTAATTATGTTATGCTATACAATACATGCTACATCGCAAACGCAGAAAAATAAAATAGGCTGGTCGTAACGGTTAGAGAGAATAGGCTCTTAATAAATTAGTGCGCTTTACTATCAATGATTGCATCACTGCTTACCATCAGGTGGGATCGTAGGCAAGCACTAGTTTATACCAAATTTTAAAAAAGTCAATCGAGTACCTACTTTCGAACAAAAAATTAAAAACATTTTTCAGTACATTCTTTGCAGCCATCTTTACTTCTGTTATCTTTACACAAGTTGTAAAACGACCTTTAACCTTCGTACCTAACCGCGTAACGTCTCATTTCCAGATCATACATCATATTTTCATAATATCACATATATTTATTTACTTAAAGTAAATTGCTAGCTTTACTTGTACAACATAATCTATCAGAGATAAAGTAATTCGCATCATGTTGTCGACTAGATCGCTGCAGTGTTGGATAATATTTATGTTTATTTCATTTTCAAAATGGTTGTGTTGAAACTGTTGATTTTTCTGTTGCCTGTACTGAGGACTGCTTCTTGGGAGGTAAGTCCACTTCCTTCTTGACTTGTTGACACTTTGATTAAACGTTCCGAAGTTATTTGATGTCATTGGTGACAGTGTGTGGTCTGAACTAAAAATAGGATTTCCTGAAGATTCCGTTGTTAACAGAATGCAGCAAAATTCCACAAACCTCCGTTGAAAAAGGAGGATCCTCGACCAGACGGGTGTTATGTTTGGTTTGGGCAAGTGCCCCATAGATGATTTCGCGATATTGTATAAATTATGTTTAAATCGCGCGGAGAACTTTTATCTAGTAAATATATTATCTAGTGAAGCTCGCGAGAATCAGATGGATACGTATATGCATAGAATTGGTCGATGTGGCAACACTTGGGTGAGGCCAATGTCCAAAAGTAAACGTCGTTTGGCTGAAACGGTGAGACGGATTCACGAAATCCATGATAGTTGGGGCTGCTACAAAAATGTTTTCTCTGACTTTATTTTCTTACTGACTTACTTTTAGGAAATAAAAGAGGACATCCTGACCTTCAGACCTTTGCCAAAACAGGGGCTTCCAGGTAATCAAGAACAGTATCCCTGTCCATGTCGTCTCCCAGCAGTTGACGAGACTAAGGTAAGCACGAAACGTTTTGAGAATACATTCATTGTGCGTACAGCTAAGTAGTAAAACTCCCTGCCCTCCGGAAGGTTCTATCTGTGTTTCCTGTTAGCTACAATCTTTAGGTCAAATTTCTTAAAGATACCTTTAAGTCAAGAACGAATAATGGGTAACTCGGGTAAGGATAAAACCCGAGTCGACCACGCGTTTTGTATCTCAGCAATATAATCAGTGCTAATCCCTGTTAAAGCTTCGTGAAATAATACAGTGGCTCAATAATGCAAACGGCAACTGAAGGAACACAGGTCGGCTTTAGTCGTTCAAAGTCTGCCTTCCCCTCGCTCTACCCTCGTTGTTGTAGAATTTGATAATTTCCCACATCAAAAATAATGCTATAGATACCGAACTACATATTAATGCACTGAGAAGAGTTGGAGGTTGAGTCGACTAGATGAAATAACAAACTTAATCTGTTGAGCCCCGAGGGAACGCCGGCGTCCGAACAGCTATCGTCTTTCTATTATGTCTCTAGAATTAGAGACATAATAGAAAGACGAACGACACGAAACGAAACGAGACGAATTCCTAAGATTAAAATATGAGCATATGTGAAACTCATATCACGGTAAAGAGACCCGAGATAATTGACTCCAGGAGTGATCAAACTGAAAGCTTTTTTGATACCTAACCTGGAATTATACATTTTAAATTCTTTTTCTAGCCAATCAACACAAAAGCCCTGGTCCAGCAATACGAACTGGATCTAAACACATCCAGAACCCTGCAGAAGGATGATAGGAAGCTGATGCTGAACTGGACTGATGAGTATCAACTCAAGAGGTTAGATGTCACCATGAAGTACAGGCTGCAGATGGTGAAGCACCAGGAACATAGCTTGAAGAGTAATGGGAATGTTAAGGTGAGAAGTGTGCTCTGAAATTGAGTGAAAAATGTCTTTTCCGTAGATAAATGACATATCATTTACGAAGATCAATGTTTTTATAAATAACAGATCAGATCAGAGAACTTTTCCATGGATAGAATAGCAGATTTATATTTATAAAGAGCTGGACCCTGTCTGGCTATCAAGTGAATCAATATTTCCTTAATTATTTCAGCCGAAAGACATTTTCTGCAGGACATAGTCCTTCCTAAGTGTCATTTTAATGATTGGTTCTGTGCGTCTTGCATACAACTTATTTAAACAAAAAATCTGGAGGTTGGAGAGGGGAGTAATTTTTATTTCTCGACTCTAACCACCTGAGGTTT